>VYZS01023516.1:33286-51810 GCA_013400695.1 Neodrepanis coruscans
AAAAAAAAGGAAGACTGAGGAAAAAAAATGAGTAAGAGCAAAACATACAAAAGCCACTGTGGTGACATTGAGGTTGCAGGAGGCATCTGCTTTACTATTACTACTAGAAATGAATGTGTACTGCATACCACCCAAGAGAAACAAACAAACCTTCACCCAAACAAAAAAACACCACCAAAACTAAAAACATTGGCCCTGTGAACAAGGCTTGGACACATAGGTCCAGAAATATTTGGGTCCACTCAGACAGTACAAAGGAAGTAAGAGCAATTCTGTGTCTGACCAAGTTTCAAGAGAAGTTATTCCAGGGGAAAAAAAGAATATAATTTCACAGAGAAAGTTGGGCTTATTTTCCCCCATTTCTCTGTGGATTCAACCCACTTAGATGAAAGAAAAATGCATCTCAGCACTTCAGAGAAATAAGAAAGAAAGAAGAATGGAGGATGTAGCAGGAAATAGAAAAGTAAAGGTGAGAGTTCATTTCCTACTGGGTTTTGGCAAAGGTGGTTAACGTACTTTTTAACATTACATGGAAAAGATACTTTGTATAATTGAATTGACTTTGAGATTCTAAACCTCAGGAAAGTCCACAATTCCCAAATTGATTATAATGGGAAATTGACTGTTTTGTGCCTTGGTTTTTGCTTGGGTTTTTTGGATACTCACTCTGAGGGAAGGAAAGCCAGATTTTACATGAAAGCCTAATAGACATTTCAAGTTAGGGGAAAGATGTAATCCTTGTTAACCGTTTTCCTTTGTGCACTACTGAAAGGTGTTTACATACACCATGCCATTAAAGGCAACATAAAGCAATACAGTCGTAGCCTCATTTTAAGAAAAAGAAAGCAACAATGGGATTTTCAGCTACCTTCAGCTCTTGAATGAATCAAACCGTATTACCAAGATTTGTCTGAATACCCCCACCCCTTACAGCTAATTAAGCCTGGCCTTTTAAAATGCTGCAGCAGCTGAAGCAAGAGGCAACACAGAGAAGAAAAAATGCAACTGCTCTCTGCCAGGCTCCAGGCTGCCCAGTCAGCTCCACTGACAGCATCTGCCCGAGGCAGAAAGGGTCAGGAACACTAATGATCTGAGAGGGCACAGATAGAGGGAGATTTGGACAATATTTGAAAGTAAAGCCATTTTACCAAGGCATTTATAGATATGGTCTGGATTTCAGAAAGATTTGGCAGTTGTTTATAGTTTCTTTGAACACACAGGTGTTGCTTTACATTGTACGGGTCTCAGACTTAGAAAGGTACACGTTACATTCATCCTCTCTCTCAGTTATGTGATCACTTGTTTACTGATCCTCTGAGGCAGGAAAACATGGAGAAAAGCAACTGTGATGCAGAGTTTCCCCCAAGGCAGCTGCCACATTTGGATTCAGCTAGGAATACCCTCATCAGTAAAATTGTTTCCTCTAAGTATGATGCAGCTGCCAAAGATGATGAAAATGAAAAGTGTCACTGCTGCTTTCCACTCTCCCTTCACAGCCCTGTTTTGGTGCCACATAACAGCACTGATGGAAAACATCCTTTAAATACACAGCACTCTAAGAAGCTTGACAACATTGGAGATCATGGAAAATATGCTGCTGTGCAAGTACCCAGGTCTTTGAATACCAGTCTAAGTGCAAAAGGACAAAGAAAACGAGAGGAGGAATTCCAGCAGCAAAGCCATGTGAAATATATCAATTTTTTACATGCTGGAACAATAGGCCATCACCACAGTTTGTCCCCTCTGGCTTCTTCCTCAGTGATCCTGATCCTTGATCTTTGGTTGGATTGCATTTAGGCTCTCAAACACCAGTAGTGCAAAAGTCTTCCAAGTCATGCAAGAGCCATCCTTGAAAGCCACCATCCTTATCACTAGGTCTATAAACATACTGATGGAGACATTCTTGGCTCGCACACCCTATGGGCCTCTAGGAGACCCTATAACCTCTGCCAGCCTTCTTGTTTTCTAGGAGGCAGCCTCTCTGATCTTCTCTCCAGCTAGGACACAAATCCTGGGCTGACTAGCAAGTGAAGGGAATTGAAGGACCAAGCTGTCCTGTAACAGTCCTGCAATACAGTGTGCTAACGAGAATAAGAGAGTCAACATGTGTATACACATGCAAAAAGCAGCTGCTTCCATTAAAGATGCTCAGTAGCAGCAGACTGGAAAGACTCTAGAGTGGCAACAATTAAAAGCATTAGAGTAAATTGATCACAAAGAGAAAGGGTTGAGCTTTTGTTTTTTTTATAAAAGACATCAAGCTTACATCAGTGCAAAAGCATTAACAGCCAACATCTCCCTTCAAATTAAACCAGTCTAAGAGGACCAGCTCTGGGATCTTTCTCTGCCTTCCTGCATGGTCAGTGATGCACAGTGAAAGAACCAGCCAGATTGACAGTATGTGGTAGACAGCAATACTTCAGGAGATTTAAGTGCCGGGCAGCAAAAGTCCTACATAGTGGGATTCCATTTTCCACAGCTCCTCTTAATGTTTCTGTCTTGACCCATGCCTAGCAATGGAAATCAGTAGGCATAATGTTTTCAGCAAGTGTCCCAGAAACAATTTTTTGCTATGACATTTCATGGCGTTTGATGATTCATTGGTAGTACTTGATTATGCACATTTTGATGAACTTTTGTCACTGTGCAGGCTTGGGAAAAAAGCACACACATTGAAAGTAAATGCTTCCTCTTGCTCTTTGACATTTTTGTCCTAACTTTCCCTAGTCACTCCATTCATTTTAGGAACATCAGTTTTGATTACTGTTTTTCAGCTTCACCCAAAAGTGAACTTCTTTTAGGTTCACTAGTGTAAATTATTGAGGGAGGGGAAGGTCAGGGTAGTGGACAGCGAGATTTACTCTATGTGGAAAAGCCTCATTAGTATTAATCCAATATCAAATTTGGAAAGTCAAACTCCCTGTGTCAAAACTCAGAGGTAAGGTTGACTTTCCTTACAGCAGTCAATAATCTAACACAATACCAAGACGCATCCCTGTCAAAGCTTGGCTGAAGCTGTGAAGCAGTTGAAGGGTGCAGAGCCTTCTCCCTTTAGGAGAAGATTGTAAAAGTACATGAGAAATCGCTCAAGGCATTAGCATTACCAATTTATAGTTCAGATATCTTCATATTTCAAATCCATCGGTCATGTAACCCTATTTAGACATTTCTCAGTCTCAGAGTATAGAAAATCCTCTAGACAGTTTCTTTTCTGCAAACACCCACAGGCAGCATATGCAAAGTATCATCTTAAAGATACATAATGGGAACTGAATTTGGTCACAAATGCATTGTCAAAAGTAAGAAAATACAGCCTGATGGCTGAATTACCTAGCAGTCATCCTGGATGTAGTAGAAAATAAGCCAGACCCCCAGTTTAGGATTTTTTTAAATCTATGTTCCTTTTGTTTTGTGGTAATATTACTGAAGCTTAGCTTTTGACTGCATGACATCCTGAAACCAAGAGAATTATTTTCAGGTATTGTTGTATTTTTGCCTGTTACAATATAAATCTTATTAACAGATGACAGGCTAAAATATTTGACAGAGGCGCAAGAAATAACAGTAAAAGAGTACTGTGGTGGACAGCAGACAATGTTTCTGAAGACCTAGCTGTAACACCAAGATTTGACACAGACTAGGTATCACCATTTAAGCAGATTGCTCCCATTACTGTCAGAGTAGTATTAAATTTGCACCTGTTTTACACGTGAGATACTCTGTTTAAAATGAAAGTACACAGGAAGAGAGCTGCAGGCAAAGCAAGGAAAGGTATTACACACACTTCCTGCACATATGGATTCCACTTCAGGAGAGTTATGCTTGCATGAATTTTATTGGCAAGAAAGCACTCTCTACAGCTACTAATATCAACTTTGTGGCTTTTGTGGACCCTGTAGAAGGACTCACTGCACCTAAAAACAGAGTACTGTTTTTCGTAATTGCATCAGTTAGCTGAATAAAAGGGTAACACTTCTATAAACCTCTACTCAAACACAGCATGGCTGTAACTGCAAAATCACTACCAAAACAGAAAAAAAAAATCACTTACTAAGAATTGCAAATCACAACAGTACCTAAACGAGAGGACAGAAGAGAGAATGCTCCCCTTGATCTCAATTAATTTCTAATTGCAAAATGACACCTGAACAGAAATCCAGTGAGTCACAGTTGACTAACATGCTTTTGTGCAACAGCAGGGAAGAATTATTAAGGAAACCAAGCCACCGTAATATGCAACACAAAAATTTACATGTGGATAAATTCATGTCTTTTCAACCGTGACAAACAAGCATTGCTGTTTGACTAGGTGAGCAGAGAGAAAGGGTGAACACAGAACACTAAATTAGGAATAGTCCCTTAAATGGTCAGATTGCAATTGCTCTAGAGGACCATCCTTGTTTTCGACCTCAACTTGAAAATTTTAATTATGTTGCAAGAGGGGCAAAGCACTACCTCTCCTTAGTAATTTTTCAGTCAGACTTAATGATCTCCACAGACCAGCAACACAGAAACTTAGAAATAAATAATTGATGGTTTAACAGAGTCTGAACTGTCTGAGTCATCTCCAGTATGCTATTAAAAAAGCATCGTGAGCAGAGCTGGTATAAAATGCCTAGAAATCCCCAGTTCTTTCTGCAGCTGGACACTTTTTTCCACTCAGGCTGAAGACAATAAGAAAGACAAATAATTTAAGGAAAATCTGAGGGGAAGGGGTTTGAACATTTTCCTCCTCCTCTTTTCTTTTTTCTTCTTTTTCCTTGTTCATTCTCTAGTTTGCACAGCTCTAGTCACAACTTTCTCTGCACACCTACAGTTCTCATGCAAGTGAGGAAAATAAAAAGCTGTTCCAACAAGAAAGGCAAGCTCCCACGACCACAAAATCAATAGCATTATTTCTGGCATACTCTCAGGCACATTTGCAGATCATGACATTGTAGCTAATAGAATTCTCTTCCCTGTCTGTGNCAGATTGCAATTGCTCTAGAGGACCATCCTTGTTTTCGACCTCAACTTGAAAATTTTAATTATGTTGCAAGAGGGGCAAAGCACTACCTCTCCTTAGTAATTTTTCAGTCAGACTTAATGATCTCCACAGACCAGCAACACAGAAACTTAGAAATAAATAATTGATGGTTTAACAGAGTCTGAACTGTCTGAGTCATCTCCAGTATGCTATTAAAAAAGCATCGTGAGCAGAGCTGGTATAAAATGCCTAGAAATCCCCAGTTCTTTCTGCAGCTGGACACTTTTTTCCACTCAGGCTGAAGACAATAAGAAAGACAAATAATTTAAGGAAAATCTGAGGGGAAGGGGTTTGAACATTTTCCCTCTTTTCTTTTTTCTTCTTTTTCCTTGTTCATTCTCTAGTTTGCACAGCTCTAGTCACAACTTTCTCTGCACACCTACAGTTCTCATGCAAGTGAGGAAAATAAAAAGCTGTTCCAACAAGAAAGGCAAGCTCCCACGACCACAAAATCAATAGCATTATTTCTGGCATACTCTCAGGCACATTTGCAGATCATGACATTGTAGCTAATAGAATTCTCTTCCCTGTCTGTGAGCATAAATACCACAGCCTTGCTACTTACATTTAAGGGTGGACTTTACCCCAATACTCTGCAAAGCAAAAGATTTTTAATGATTGAACTGTAGAAGAAACTAAGCTATCCTCTTCATCCCCCCAAAGTGTAGGTGGTCATTGCTGAGATGTGGGGTATCACTGCTCAGATGTGGGGGTCACTGCTCAGCCATTATGCTGCAGAGGAATTCTGAGTAAACTTTCTGAACAATCCCCACCGGAGGACTGTTGGAAACTAAATTTTCTAAAAGTCATTAGGGCTATGGTTAAGAGCACAGAGAAGCCCAGAGTTTCCTAACTCTAAGTTGTCTTATAGAATCAGAGAATCACATAATAGTTTGGGTTGGAAGGGAGAAGGGTGACCCTGAGAATAGCTCAGGGGGTTAGAGCATGGTGTTAATAATACCAGGGTCACAGGTTTGGTCCTTGCATGGGTCTTTCACTTAACAGTTGGATTTGATGATTGTTATGGGTTCATTTCAGCTCAGAATATACCGTGATTCTGTGAACAGATTTTACCAGCCAATCTTTCCTAGTGTAAACTTGGTCTTAAGTGATACTAGACATGACAATTTCAGACAGCTTACTAGATTGGTCAAGGTTATGTGCCTGGTTATTTGCAGAAAAATAATATTATGCTGTCCTTGTTCCATACAATAAGAAGTAGGATTTCTAGCTCATGTCATAAGCTGCTCAGCACCCAGTTATGCTTGGCTCTAACTGTGAAGTACAGAGATGTCCTATCAACAGTACCAATTTTACTTTCATGGCAGGCCACAGATACCCTGATGCTGAAAACTGAATTTTATTCTGTTGGGAATAATCTGTTAAGATAACAAAGATGAATTTGCACTATCACTGCTGGCTCTCAGACTCTGATTCCTCATTCTTCTCTATTTCCTACTTAAACACCAAAAAAATTAGAGCTATGAAATTAAGGTTAGCAAATAAAATACTATATCTGAATTTCTTAAATGATTTTTTAATAGTTAACTGTTTCCATGACAAAAGCTTAAAAATATTTATTACTGTAGCATCCCAGCCCATAATGTTTTCACCTTCCTATATAGAAAAGGCAAAAACTTTGGAAAATTACCTCCCAAGGAAAAAATTTTCTTTTTTTTAAAAAGAAAACAAAACAAACCAATAAAACAAACAAAGAAACGGAAGAGATTAACAAGTTTCACCTCATAAGACATTCAAAATCCAGACAACAAACACAAGAGTCATCACATCATGAACTAAACTAGATATCTGGCTGAAGCCAAGATATACCTCTTCAGTGGTATTGTCTACCCATTCAGGGTCTTCCACACAATACAGTTATCACTTTTTATGCTGCCACTATATTTACACCACTATCTTTATGCTGCCGTTTACTGAATGAGCATAAGAATATTTTATCAGTTATCCTACAGAGCTAGTGATCAAAACTGATTATGCTTTTGTTATTGTAATGATGGCCATAGGTTAGGAGGGGATCAAATAACAGGGACAATTAGGTATAGCTAGCTAATAGAAGTCAGTGCTGAGTAATATGCTTAAAAAGATACCACCCAAAGAAAAGATAAATAAGAAAATCCTAAAGTCTGTTTATGACAACTAGTTCCCATCAAATTACTGCTAATTAATAATTCAAAATGCATTAGAACATTCAGATTCCATTTTACTGAACAATCATGTAAAATTATCTCTTTCCTTGACTCATTTGAAGAATGTGCTTACTGAAATTCTTTGCCCTTCTCCCAAAAAACTCGTAACAAAACAAAATTAAAAGAAACAAAACAAACCAAAAATCTAGCAGGCAATCCCCCTGAAATAGGAAAAAGAGTTGGGGTCTTGACAAAAAACTAATCACTTTTGTAAACCCAAATAGTAAAAATACTTTAAAAAACAAAACAGTAACTTATTTGAGACTGACAACTCTGAAAAAAGCTTAAGCAGCACACTCAGAAAATACCAAAGTAGAGAAGGAAAAGGAGAACTAAAATAGTTAAGAAAAAAAAATCTGGATCACAAAGATACTATTACGAGTGCCTAGGGGAAAAATATTACATTTTTTAAAATTAGGTACCATTTTCCAAACAATCTTTTTCTATGTCCTGACAGTTCCTCAGTACAAGATGTACACTGCCAGAACTATCCTATTTTCCAGTTCTTCTGATGGGAAAAGATATTGTGTTATAATGAATCTAAAAATCTTATGTCCTCTTATTTATAATGGACTCAGAATGCTCAAAAAATAATTGGACCAGTTTCTTAGCTTCAAGTCTTATACTGTTACCAGTGCTTAGCAGCAAAGAGAATTGAACACTTCACTAAATAATAACAAGAAAACTCAAAGAAAGAACTTTCCCACATACTGTAAGTTTTATCAGGCATTGGGTGATTAAAGTTCAGTTCAGACTGTGGTTAGCTGAGGAAATCTACTAGACCTGATTTATGAAAGGTAGGGGGTTTTAGCCACTATATACTAAAATACTGTACCAAAATAGAGCCTAGTGGCATGTGGAAAGACTGAACTAAGCTAAATAAATCTCATTAAGGTCATCAGATTTTCTGTATCTTCCAAATACAGATCAAATTTTTCCTAGCAAATTATTCTTAATAATTACCTAGACAAGTTAAAATGGATCGGCAACACTGCCCAAAACCCTAACATTGCAATAAGGTCAGCATTTGTGCAGCTTCAACATACAAAAGTAAATCAAGTTATCCATCTATTTTAACATGAATTAACCTTGAATTAGCTCAGAATACATATCCACAGTACATTTCCATTTTGCTGCCTTTCCCATAGACAGTATCACCGTCCTCCCTCAAGTTCTATGGTCTCCCTTTGAATAACTGAATATTTCATACCATAGATCCTACCTGAGCAATTACAAAATCCACTTGAATGTCTTTTTTTGCAACACAATTAATTTAAGTGTCATGTATTTAAACACTACATAGAAGCAACACTTTCAGGTCAATTTGTTGTTTTCTTAAACATCCATGGGCATTTCAGGTTTGCTTTTCTTCAGAGCTCCTACCTAAACAGTGTGAACCAGCTGTGATTTTCTGTGTCCCACTTACCTTGTTTGCTATTGCTTTTTAAAAGTACTGATGGAATGCTTATAATAAATATGTTCCACCTGATTTCTTTTTCTCCCTAACAGCTCTAGTAGACAAGATTCTTAACTCCCAGCTACTCTAACTACATACCTCTGCAGCTGTACTTGCTAAAATATTGTTCAACTGCACATGATTTCACCAGATACAATTGCACAAATTAAGAGCAGACTTCATTTCTAACATCTGTAAAGAAATAAGGGCTTAGATCAGCCAGGATATCTGTTGGAAACAGAATGACTCCCCTTTCATATCACTCCTTTGTGACTTCACAGTATACAAAACTTGGATTTCTGTATATTGCTATATAATTATTTCACTTCAATTCTCCTTAAAAAAGGAGACTTTAAAAAAACACCAAAACAACAAAAAACCCCTCCACAAATGGAAAACCCACAAGAAAACAAAAACTAAACAAAATAACACCACCACTACCCCTCCACCACCACCCCTCCAAATACAGAGACAGATCAAGATTTTGTTTATTCTGAAACAAGGTAAAACATTTGGGGGGATTTTTTCCATCATGAAAAAACAAAAAATTGAAGGTTTTTCCCTGCTTCTTTTTTAGCCTGGGGAGATGCTGTTCCTTGAAATAAAGTACAAGTCCATTGGTTGCAACATGAAAATTTCCAAGAACTCATTTTTTCAAGAGCTCATTTTGTGTGTTTATAAGGTGCTTGAACTAATAGAAAAATAAGTTTGGTACAGTGAAATTTAATTTTGCAATTAATGATCTATCATAACTATTCCTTTAAAGATGTTTATGCCTCAGCAGAACTTTTATACTTAGGAAAATAAGGCAAAAGGAACACTTATAATTTGGGGCATAATTTCATCCTAAAGTTCACTGCAGCCTATGTATTATCCTATTTCTTTACTTAGTAGATACTACACAAAAGAGATCAGTCCTATTAGCCTCAAGTTCCAGGTGAAGAAAGAGATTTTCATTGAAATATAGGATATGGTTTGGACCCTCCATCCATCAAGGCAGTCCCTATACAATCTATCATGTTGTATTCTTTCTTTCTTCTTTTGCTTTCCTGGCTACAAACTTGATATCAAATGCATGAATAGAGATACTACATGCAGGAACTATATGGAATTCAAACTCAAACTTGTGGTACACTAGAACCAGAGCCTTTAGGAACCAAGTTTTCTAGGTTTTACAGAAATAGTATAAACTTATCTATCAAGACAATACTGCAAGTTAAGAGAATACACATGATCTCCCATATCTCTTACAAAAAAAAAAAAAAAAAANAAAAAAAATCTAATTTTGTCCTGGTAGAAGTGTCTTCATTCTTCATATTCTTGAGTTGTGTCTAATGAGGAAATACACAGTGATGGCATCATGTTTGTTCATGCCTGCCAGGTAGCCCTCAGGAGACACCTTTGCCTCTTGGTTTTCACAGATGTATAGGCACGTAAACAAATGGCAACAAATGCCATGATTGGAAGGGTGCACTTATGCAATTGCTTGCAACATAACAAGGTTTAATACCCTTGAGAAATCCTTTGATATTGGCTTGAGGTTAGAGAGTGAATTAAGCACTATAAAAGCCAATTGTTGAGGAGTATCTAACAATTCTTGCTTGTATAAATATGTCACAAAAAGTTTCCAATTAGACACATAATGGCTTCTGCTGGGTAAAAGGCTACTGAAGAATGATCAATAGTAAATTTTTTCCTGTTAGCCAAAAAAGTCTACTTAACATCAGCCAGTTCGACTGTCAGTCTTTATATCCATAAAAAATACAAGTTTCTTTGGGAGGGTAGGGAGATTAAACAGTATTTGTGATACTTGTTAAGTATTTCCTGACAAAATACTTCAGCATGATGAGATTTTGTACTAGAAAACAAAGGCATAACCCATCATTACATTAGCTAAAACACACTGTAGCGCATCAATTGCAGCTCTGAGAGACACCAGACATTCTATTTATTTCAGAAAATACTGTAAGGAAACTGTCAGAAAATGCCTCTTCTCAATCAAGTTACTCTCCAAACCAAGTACCTTATTCTCAAAAGCATGAATGAACTCTGATATAGTCCAAGCAAGAGCGTCACATTCTTGGGCTGGCTGAAAGGTAACAATAAGACCCAGAGTGAAATAGCTTTCCATGCTCACCCTCCCTCAAAAAAAAAAAGTCCCCTTAATTGCTGCCAAGCTTGTTTCTAAATATGAGTATCTGTCTTCTTTGAAATCCTATTCTAAGAAGGCAGCATGAAATTCCTCTGGAAACTACAGGTTAGCACTCTGGCAAACTCATAAATCACTGAAGGGCTCTGTGGCTTGCTGAGACCACAGGCACTTTCACAGCACCATGTCATGACTGCACTGTTGTCATTAGCAATTCAAAATTAAAATACTTACTCTGAAAATGGATCATTTTGCTGTTTCATGTTGTCAAATGAACCTGTAGGCAGGAAATGATATTTCACTGTGGGCTGAAGGTGAATAGAAATGGAATTAAGCTGAATGCTAAATTTAACACTATCCATAGGAAGCCAGGGGTTCTGAAATGAAAACAGATGAACCTTGCAATGACTAAGTATTGGATTTGCAACTTGAATGCTTCACCAGCTTCATCTTTCTTACCAGTACTATGTAAGGAAACTCTCCCTGCTCATTTCCTGCCTGTCAAATAGGTGCTGAGTAATCAACTCCAGACCAGCCTGATGACAGATAGCAATGAAATCACCTTATTAACATGGAATACAGATTTTAAAGGTCAACATATTAAATTAGAGTATCCTGTTTTTTCTTTGGCAGAAGGCTACCTAGCTTGCAGTATATGGTCCATCACCTGATTTTCACCTTTTCTGTTACAGTGATAGGAAGGTAATTTGCCACTGTCACTTCTACTAAACTATCTCCAAATCAGAAATGAATTAGCTAAGAGAGCCGCAAGGACTGAATTAGCTGAACCCTCACCAGCAGTTTCAATGAAATTAATTGATAGAATATTTTAAAACCCTCTCTGATAGCCTGACAGCAAGATAAGTTCCAACAAGGGACTGTCCTGGCTCTGTTTTCTCTGTGCTTGTAAAAATGCCAGACACCATGCTCCACAGTGAGAAGGGAGGCAGTGAGGCCAACAAGTTGCTCCTTCCCTAAACAAATCAGGGTGCTATATGAAAATCTTCACTCAGGCACAAGCTAAATAGAAAGGAAGCCATGAAAGCTAAAAGCAGACACATCAGAGTAAATGGCTCTCTTACTGCAAGATAGCCACTCCTGGAGAGTACAAGAACAACAGGATGTGTCTGATAGTAGCTGAGCACAGCTCATTAACCTGTCAGCAAAGCATGTTTAAGGACCTTAACTGTAGAAATGCAACAACTCCTATTTTTGTCATGTAATGACTTCCTAATAGGAAAAAAAAAAGGTTTTTTCTCATTATTTTAAAATCCATTCTACATCTTTTAAAAAAAAAAATGTTTTAGATATGAACAGAGGAGATGCCTTACAAGAAAAGATCTGCTTAGGGAATTATTACTCTGCTCTTCCCCATCAGCTGTTTGCATGGAAGAGGGGCTGTGAACACCTATGAACAAGAAAGCTGTGTATTTCTATCACACTTTACCAGACTAGAATTCAATCTGAGTACACTGTTAAAGAAGGGTTAATGGCAGGCAACTCATTCCCTATTCTAGTCTGTTTGCTTCCAACAAGTTAATTTTACAGGATAGTTAACAGATCCTCTCATGATTAAGATGACTGCTTAAATTGCTTAGGGTGATGTTGTTTTAATAACAAATCCATATTGAGATGGTTGACACAAGAAGTGCTATAGAAAGTACCTTACAAAGCCTAATGGAATAGAACAAGACATGAAGCCTAATATCAACTTCCTCTGGTTCTCAAAGTCCAACGAAATTTCTTGATGTTGTGGGTATTTCTCAGACATGATGCTTTCATACAGCATTTTATTTAGAGCAAGTATGCTTGAAGATTAATGTGCTAGGTAAAGATTTCACTTTGAAAATATTCTTTCAGTTCTTGTCATCCTTGCACACCTAACATGTTCCCAGTGATATTTATGCAGTATAATATTATTGCACTTTATTTCCTTGCAGGGAAAACCACCTGAAAGGAGGAAAATAAATCCCTTGCTATCACCAGTTCAATGCATACGTCCTGACTTTATGTGGTAAGTGATTGTTTATATAATGAATATTTATACTGTAAGGAATTTAAATATTATCAAAATCCATTAATATTTTCAAGCAATAATGATGAAAGTCAAGGAGAGTTCAAACAATCCTCAAACACAGAACGTTTTCCTCCTGTTTTCCCAAAATATTTTTGGCTTGGGGACAATCACATTACAGCCATTTCTGAAAATCTTATCTCTCTTTTGCTATAAACTTCATTACTGCTAGGATACTCCACATTCTTTTTCAGGTCACCAGGTATCTAACTGTTACAGAACACCCCTAATGTGTAGTTTGTCCTAATTATCAGAAGTCGTGAGTATTGTGATGGCTGATTCATGAACCAAATCTTTAAGAGAATAAGAAAAATATTAGCTCCATTAATTTGGTCATAAATTGTTTCTTTATTTTCACAGATATACATACACAATCCCATGTTACTTGGTCAATAGAGAATGAGTCACTTGCTGTTATGCTGCTCACATTTTCACCCTCTACTTGCATTAGCAAATAAAAATTATTAATTGAGCATATGGATTGCAGTAAAGGTCAAGACCCATTTTAACTCATACTTAGATATTTGCTAGGAACAACCATTGAATTGTACCATCATTATAGTATCTACATGTCTAGTGAAAATGCATATTTATTGCTTTTGTCAATATTACCTCATTGCATCAACTGTGAATTCTGCACATTCCTATCACCATGGCAGAGGGACAGTGCAGAAACCCAAAGTGTAAGTGGTGGATACTATGCTTTGTTTAAAGCATTTATTGAGATAAGAACATATAATCTCAAAATAATTATTAGGTTTTGGCAGTTTCCTTGAATTTTATGAGATTGTTCACAAAGTGACTCAGCCAAATATCACTGGGGCCCTTTCAAGTGTGTGGAAGTTTCTCCATGAACAAATTTTCAAATGCTCCCACATATTTAAAATAGTTGTGTTCATAGCTCAATTAGTTTAGTAATAAAATTGCATTTGCCTCCATGCCCCATCATCAAACCCTGTGAATGGTATAGGTATTGCATATAGAACAACAGTTTTAAGTTTCAAATTTGAAAATGCCTCCCAAAATTTTAGAAAAGCAAAAATCTAATTCAGGGTATGGTAATAAGTGGAAGGACACCTGCATTTGTCAGCCAAACATTCACACACTCTATTAGTCTGTTTGCAATTGCAGTTAACATGCCCATTGAGCACACAAATGTCAAATCCATAACATGCAATTCCCTGTAACTGCTGCTCATACCAGTGATGAACAGTAGAAAGGAGTGAGAAAACCAAAGATTCTGCACTGAGATCTGTTATGCTGAATTCTGCCAAAAACATCAAGGTGGAGGAGATGAGGAGATGTGGAGGAGGAGAGAAAAAAAAAAAAACATGTGGGGAAAAAATGCTTACACAGTCACAAGAGGGATACGTGGTCCTGACATGTGATCTGTATCCATCTAAACTAGATTCAAATTAGTTGATCTGTCACTCTCACAGAGAGAAAAATCTGCATACATACTGAATACTTCTACCTTAGGCCAGAGTCAAAACAAAACAAAACAAAATGTTGACAAATGTCAGCATTCACATGAGTTATTGACCAACAACTCTAAAAGGCCTAAGAGACCATACCTTTTTTCTGCTCCACCTCAGATCAAATGAATTTACATCCTTACATGAATCCTGACAGGCAAGTGCCATATTGCTGTTCCACTAGAACTAAGGTAATGGTGCTGGAAGACTGTTGAATAGCTTCCAACACCTAGATTCGCAAAATTATGAAGACATTCTTACATTTTAAAAAAGTTCGCAGCCTCAGTTATGTTGGAATATTAAAGTTCCCTCTGGCCATCAGTCTGAACTTTCGTCACAGCTACTTTAGGGAAACAATAGCAACTGAATTACAAAGCATCTGGGGAAAAGCAGAATTCCAAAAAAGCCTGTGATTCATACTACAGTGTCCTGTTAATTCAGGGGGTGAACACTATTCCCAGCACTCATGGCAGTGAGCAAGCCTGACTCAATATGATTTTTTCTAAGACTGAACTCAGAAACCTGCAAGAAATCTTACTCATGCTTGTGGGTTTAGACATTGGTAGAACTGATAAAGCAACTGCTGGAGTTTAGCCACAGAGGTCATCAGAACTAAGCGAAGTATGTAATGAATTTATTGTTTAATAAATGTTCACATTCTCTAGTTAGCTTGGGTCAGTCCCCACAGGAAAACAACGGTCCTGCACTTACTTCAAGAAGCTTGATATTAATTTTATTTTTAATAAAATAGTTTTTAAAGTATCTAAATGAACACCAAGTAACAACACTTCTGTCTGTGCTTCAGAAGTAGCAGTTGACACAGTTATGTTTTAATCTCAAATGCTGTATTTCTTCAGAATACATCTTATTGTCAAACTTTGAAGAAATGAAGAAAAATTAGATGAAGGGGGAAAAAAAAAGCCAACTTGTCCTGTAAATAGTATAGAACTTTTCCAATAACTCACTACCACAGCACTACTTCCCTCCTTAGTGATATTTTGGTACTGACAATGCAGCGCAAAATAAGAGAAGTCTTTCTGCAGACAGAAGCATACTTACAGAGTTGGACTGAAGCTTCAGTAGGACAATAAAGGAGCTCCTCTAGAAAATGAAAAATATATATAACTATAATAGACATTTAAAAGGAATACATCTCCCAGATATATCACCTTCCTTTGCAAGTGGAGAATGCAGGGGAATTTATGGACACCATTTGCCAGTCCTATTGGCTTTTCTTCTTCAGACAGACTGTGACTGACAGAAAACACAAACCCCATGAGATCCCTTTGAACTGGAAAGGAATGTGGAAAGCAGCAGCAGCAACCAGGCCCCTTTCCTCTACCCACTGAAACAAATCAAGGCATGACCTTAATATTGCAAGTTTCTAATTAATACTGGAAAAAAAGTAAGTTATATATACACACCCCCAATCCAAAATATGAAAATGAAGATTTCCAGGCTGTAAAGCTTAAATATCAAGCTCTTCACAGCTGGGCTGAGTGGATCTGAGAATTCTTTAGAGTCAGCATCAAGCATCACTGATGCACGAGCATAGCACATTTTCAAGAGATTTGTGCTTAATCTGCAATTAAAGGTTTGCAACTCATAAAGTAGAAAGGAGGAGAGAAAGAAATACAGCTGGTCTGCAGACAAATAGATTCCAGCCTACCTGCTTTTTGTACTCCTGTCCATAATTCTGGAAGCTGGTGCTTTGCTGTGCTGATGAAACTGTCATTGAATTGATTGTCTCAGTTGCTAAGGTAACCAAAGCGATGATGCTAATGGATACTATTTATGACACTGAAAAGCTTAGAAAATGTTTGCCATGAAAAGATGGTGTTACAAGTTAGTTAAAACCTACCATGGGTCTTAGATAGGGTTTTTTTCTTTTCTTCCCTCTGACATTATTTTTTATCAGATACTTATAGATTTATGTTCTACAACTGGTTTGACCTCTCAGAATCACTTCATAATGATTTTACTATCTTCATTTCAAAACAGAGAAGTTAGCTCAAATACAGAGTCATTCTAATTCTAAGCAGTGGAGTCTAGGATTCTTTAAAAGCATCACACATGATGCAAAATAGAATTTTACTTTTGGAATGCTGTCCAGAAGACAGAATTTTTGAATCAAAGGCATTTGATTTGAGATGCTTCCCCCTTTGCTCTTACGAACTGCAAGTTATGGAAGATTTTCATAACAGATATAGCAGTTTTCATGAATCAAACCTCTATATTATGAATTAGATTTTCAGGAACCTATGTTGATACTTAAAAAGGAAAAAAAGCAATCTCCATTGAAAAGACACAGATTTTCTAAAAACACAAAAAAGCACTAGGCAACTGTAAATTATTTTTTGTTTTTCCACAGGCTATATGTTCACAGCATGAGTCATGTATCAAAAGCAACAACACATGTCTGAACTTATACCAGTGAAGGATCCAGCTCGGGGCATATATTTATTTACAGAAGGCTTGAGGAGTTATTTCTGCACTGCAGTCACAGATGACCCATAGTCAGACACCTAGTTGCCATGGAAATCTCACACTACCACTCTCTGCCTTGTTCCCATCCAAGATCCTCCTTTGCATCCCTGATTATCCCTGCCTGTCACAGCTCCCATGAGTCCCTCAGCTTGGGCAGGCAGCAGCTGCTGGCAGGACTGGAGCATGTTTAACCCTCTCTGGTACTTCCAGTTATAGAGAGATCCGGAAAGTCAATCTTCAGGCTTACAATACTTTACTGAACATCTTCTGCCTCCTTACATTCCCATGCGTACTGAGACCTCTAAAGTTGTGTCTTATGGCTTAATTAGTGTTAAGAAGACATAAACACAGAAATTAGTGCCCTACCATGCTCGTGAGATCATAGGAAGTCTTAGCCAATTAACAAGAATATGTTTCCAGACAAAGGAAAGAAACAATATCTAATGGCTGCTAATTCTCATGGGTAAGCCATTCACTGAGGCAAATCAGTGACAGAGGTCATAAAGTGCACCCAAAAAAAAGCAACATAAAACCCAAACAACCCCAGACACCAATCCCTCAAAATGTTGAAAGACACAAAGAAGCACACACTCCACCTGAGCACACAGTCACAGAATCTCTTGAGTCTGAAGTCCAACTCCCTACTCCTTGCAGGACTACTTAAAAATAAACCATGTGGGCAAGAACATTATCACTCTCTGAATTCTGAGATGTTTGGTGTCATGACCGTGAAAGACTATGGTCCTAGTTATATTAATTTTACTTCAAAACTTACCATGAGTGTGACTTTACAAAATGAAGTTGCTGTAAAAAGGAGAAAAAGTTAAAAAGAAAAAAGGGACGTCACCCGGCTAGTTGAGTGGAAAAGAGATCTGAAAGAACGAGGTAAGACCCAAAGAGAGGCATTTTGTCGTGTAGTCATTATTATCAGTAAGGTGCTAATAGTCAGAGCTCAACTGCCAGCTCATTCAGACACGAAAACCTACAATCAACAAAATTACACTGGGGGTGGAGGGCAGGGGGGGGAGTTGCTTAAAATTGTTAAAAATTAATATAATAGCAAGTGTAGGAATAAGTGACTGAATATATTTCTAGATAAAACCATTATATACTAGATTTTTTTGCTGAGTCATAAAAGGTGTATGTAATAAGATAAAATTTTACTTGTTTACTTGCATGTATAAAACCCCCTCCACAACAGGCCACAACGCACATGGATGTTTAACCCCTACATGTTCCCAGCACTGAATAAAGGTGTGCTTTTACTATACACTGTGTACTGTGTAGACGATTGCTTTGAATCAATCCCTTCCCTGAAAAGCCTGTACTAGTGACCAATCATCACCCCAGTGAAGAACCTTTTCCTAACACAATCACAAAGAGAGAATCACAGGATGGGTTGGTTTGGAAGGAACCCTGAAAGGTCACTTTGTCCAAGCCCCTCGCAATGAGCAGGGATATTTTGTACTAGATCAGGTTGCCCAGAGCCCATCTATCACCTCTCCAGGTAATTTGTTCCAGTGTTTCACCACCTTCAGTATTGTCGTAGGGTAAAAAATGAAAGTAAAACGGGTCTTTTTTTCCTGCCGCGCGGGCCAGGGGCGCACCCAGGGCTGTGCACGGGCCGCGGGCCAGGGGCATGCCCGGGGC
>VYZS01023522.1:20346-32795 GCA_013400695.1 Neodrepanis coruscans
TGCTGATAGATCACTATTTCATGACTCCTTGGCATATGATAATCTAACTACTAGAAAATGTTATGATCATCCATGAGAAGGCCAAAAGGAAATAATGGAGCTCCACTCTCAATGCTGCAGCTGGGAACATAGAACCGATACAAGATCCTTTTCTTCTTCCAGAAAATAACACGAAGCAAGCCCCAAATCTTTTCTGAAATCTGTTAAATAAAGGCCCACATGGTGTTCACCTCCACCTGAACATTATTCTGGTTCTGACAAGGTGTGAAGTTAAATACACTCCTCATAATCCAATCAATGTGTGATACTTCTTTTTTTTTTTTTTTTTAAAAAGGTCCCGCTACTTTGTGAATTAGTCAACCTGCAGAGCAAGTTAAATTCACCTAGAATGAGGCACTGGTATTCCCAAGAAGTATTAAATTCTGGACCCATAATTCCAGGAAAACTCTCATTGTAGTCAAATTTATCGCAAACTTGAATGCTTTTCAGTGTCCTTAACACCTATTTACTAGAGAAAGACCTGACAAGACTATTATCATTAACTGATTCTACTCTAATTACATTGAAATCACTGATTCTTTCCTAAATTTTCCCCAAAGCTCCTAGATCTCAGCTTGAGCTTAAAAATTTTATATATGTGTAACGTATAAAAATGGTCAGAAAGTTAAACACTGAGCTGACCCAGTAAAATAGCTGTGGCTTTTTAAAGTTATTCAGTCCTGACATTTACAAGTTTTCCATACTGTAAAACCACATGTGAGTAGAAATACATTTTTACTACAACTTAGAGCCTTTTATGTCCAAGCAATCTGATACAAAAAATTACCAGTAAAAAGGGTAGACAATCAATACTGTTATCACATCTTGATCTCTGGAGAGTATCTCTCCTGTGGAAACCCCCTAACTGATACTGTCCTAATAAAGTAAACAGTTTCACAAGGTAATTAAACTTACTGCTGACATCCTAGACATCCTGGACTGACTCCAGCCATGTGGCACAGCCTCTGGGAAGAAATTCATATGAATGGTTGAGACACAGATGTCTTAAAATGGTAGAAACTGCAAACTTAACTGTTGTTAATTCCCTCTCTTAACTCTGCTCTCCCTCTCTCATGGTCTCCTTCCCCCTTCAGCAGGGAATTAAGGCTTTCTGTTTCTGGAATTTTTGCCTGCTGGTGACAGATTTTTTCTTTGTTGCACAGATGTTCGATGTTGTTCATGCTCACATAGTTCAGAAGGCTGCCTTTTTATATTATAGGTTGTATAATAGCCAGACATCTTGCTATATTTTTTTTCTGCAGCTAACTAATTGATTGATTGTTCACAGTGTAACTCTTGAAGAGGGAAGAGAACTCTGTTAATTAATTGGTAAATAGACATGCAAAATAACAGCTGTTTGAAACACAGAAAACAGAATAAAATATACTGCCTTTAAATGAATAAACAATGTGTGGGAAAAAAAATAAATCAAAGATGCACAACTCCCTACCCTGCTGCTCTCAGGAACAATGGTCTTTTGTCTCAAAACTCATCCAACCAGAAGGTGGTTTCTATTCTCCAGAATCACTGATTCAGATGATGTCTGCCTTTGACAAGAGTTCACTCCCCATGATGGGGGACAGTCTTTGCCTCAAATCCACCTTAAGAGTCTTGTATTGATGCTGAACTACGTCTTACAAATTCCTTTTATGTCTGGAATGTGCTTTTTCTAACTATGTATATATGTATGTATTCTAAAATTATTCCAGCTTATTATGTCATTTCTAAATTAATAAATTAATGTCTAAGACTAAATTATATCTTGTCAAAAAGATCATGTGTGGGTTTGTGTAAAGTATGTTTTTTGTGCAATATATGTGTTCAAGAAGAGATGCTTTTTAACTGTTTCTCTTAGAAAAAGATCAGCTGAGTTGCACCTTAGATATGAAAATTTGTTACAGCCCAAAACATACTCTTTCTCTGACATCTTTGACCTAACATCATTTTAAACAAAACTTTGCTCCAGTCTGACAGAAGAACTCACTATTCATGATTTATCCTGTGTCTCCAGCATCACACTTTTAAACAGAAGCAGTATTTTCAATAGACATGACCTTCTTCCTGCTGTAAAAATGCAGTAGGGGGAACTTGATTACAGGGTTCTGTTACATTAAATACAGCTGAATTTTTAAATATTTTTTAATTTTTTTAGTGGTTCCCACTGTTGCTTTAATCATACAAGACAAAACCAGTGAAAAAATGACAAGAAGATGTGATCAAATTTACAGACTCCTTCTGATCCTCAGTTATTCTGTTTAAAGATAGAGTGTAAGTAAATCCCTCTGGAATTTATGGGAATTTTTCCACTAGCCTCAGTGGGAGATAACCCAGGTTTAACATTTTCACTCTAAGTAATCAAATACTTGTATCAAATGAAATAAATAATTAGAGTATCTATGGCCCTGATCTAGGCTGTATTTCAGTACAATATACAAGAGTAGCTATTTTCTGTACTATTGTGCACAGAGCTATAAAGGTGCAATTTTCTACCTGGGTATTCAAATTCTGCTGAAAGAAAAATAAACCCATAACAGCTCCCATGTTACCTGCACCCTCTACTGTAACTTAACTGTAAATCAAAAAAGTGCCTGGGTAGTGGAATAGGAGCAGAGTTGGGGGTTTATGGTAATGCAACAGCATCAGCATAAATATGCACCACCAAACCTGTGGATAAGTTGTTTTGCAGAAACACTCCAGACTGAGCCAAGAAGGAATGTAAAGATTAACCTTTACAAATCCTAATTTTTACGTGCACTACCAACTATGACAATTTTTCTCTCTTGGTTTGCAACATCCCTGTACCCAGCAGAGCAAGTCATACTGAGGGGAATAGTACTGAGCTCCAAATACAGGGAAGAGCCTGATGATGCTGGGAACCACATCAGGCTGCTGGCATAACACTGTGCTCTCATGTATATACTTGTCTTTCAGTAGGGCTGATGAGCTCAGGCACATCCTGTGAGCTGCATCTGTTTTGTGCTTCACCTGGCTCAATATATGAACAAGGCATGTCACCCCTGTGCCCATGGCTGTCCTTGAAGACACAGTTACAGGTGCAGGGGTTTTCAGCAGCTCCAGGGAGAAGGGCAAATCTAAGCAGGCACTCTAAGGCGGCTTAGAAGTCATTAATTGTTTCTCCTGGCTACAATTGTAGCCTGTCTAAAGCCTTGTGTACTCAAGGAAGTTATTATGAAGTAAAATCAAGCTGACAGAGGAAAACCAGATGAGTTATTCTGCATTGACTTCAGGTGCAGATCTTGCACTCTGGGATACAAGTGCATCCTCACCACTCAGCTCAATCCCTTTCCAAAGAAAGTTCATTTGAAGGAGCTAGAAACAGAGTTCAAATCCACTAAAATACTCACAGTAACTGTGACTGCATTCTAAGTTTACTCTACAGTACTTCTTGATAGTGAAAGATGAATGTAGTCTTGATTCACTGCATCAATATTGAATAAAGCATATGCTGCAGCATCTTGATAATTGGCCAAACAGTGCATGGCTTCATATCCTGTCAGCCCTGTCAATGTCAGTGTTGGTTTTCTTAAACCATATTCAGTGAAAGCAAGCCGGGGTTTGGACTGTGGCCCTTGTCTCACTGCAAGAGAGGGAGACTTTAGCTCTTTAGACCTACCTCTTCTAAACTATTTAGGCAATTAACATATATATACATATGCTTGGACTATTTGGAAAATTGGTTTGAACCCCAAATATGCGAAGATATTACAAAGAAGTGTCTAGCTGAGTCTGATGTCTATACACCTTTGAGGGTTTGAGCCTCAGGTATTTTTTTTTAATCTTTTCATTGTACCTGATCTAACCTTCAGCTATTCCTCAGTACTAAAAAAATTAACATTCTAAATGTTACTTAAGTGTCACCTGTAGATTATCAATATTATTAAGCTGATTTGAGGCAGTGGATGAACTAGACATCTAACCATAAAGACAGAGGTGGAAAAGAGGAGTATCTTGTCTAAACATTTCCCTGCCAGTACAGGATTGTTTCATATGCCATACTTCCTGCAATGTGATGGAACATAGGTCAACCATTGAGTAATTCCAGATATTTCCTAATGTTCTTCATTACTAAAATTGTGTGGTCTGACAGGTTTCAGCTACAAAAAGAAAAATCAAACTATTGTACCAATACAATAAGATTTATGGTGTCTCCAGAATTAAACCTGCTTTGTCACTGAACAGAAGCACAATGTGCTGTGGCTGGGAGACTGAGCGAAGGGTTTCCCTCTGGGGACACAGGGGCCTTCCCATCTCTGCTGCTCTCTACTGCATTTCTGCCAGCATTCACAGCTGACTGAAGTGGCCTCAGCCTCCTACTGTTGATTTTTGTAATAATGCGTTTGCAGGAAATTTTCAGGACTTAAATAGTTTACCTACCAGTACCTCTCGCCCAGTCTCCAAAAGAAAATGAAACATATAGGACAGTTCTCTCTTGGCACAACAGTGCTGTCCCAGAGCAGTGAGCTGACTGCAGCAAAATCTGTCCATGAAGTTCTTGGGGTGCAGCACAAAGAGGAAAAATTATGTGGAAACTGGGGATGACACACAGAGATACAAAATGATGATGTTCTCTGAATATTTTTTTAAAAACCTTTGAATGAAGTAAGTCAGGGAGAGCTGTGTGCTGGCCAGCCAGGTGCAGGACATGTCAACCCTCTGAGACAGAGCTGGTCCTCGGAGCTGGAAACAACTTTTCAGAACCTTCGCTGGAGACTGGAAAGCAAAACACATAACGGAGAAGCCCCGCAGATCCCCTTCACATCAGACCTGTGCAAAACACCATGAGACGGAAGGTCTCGGGTCCGAGCGGGAAACTAGCCCTGATCCTTTCCCTCAGCATCATCCCCTCTCCCTCAGCATCTCTCCTTTTTTGTCCTCCCCGCTGCCCTCGGGGGGAGTTTTTCTGCCCGGGGCCCCGCTCCCGGCCGTGCCTCTCTCTCGCCAGGGGCCGGGGGCTCCGGCGGGAGCTGCGGGGGCCAGGCCGGCGCTGCGGGGCCNGCCCCGCAGCCCCCGGGGCCGGGCAGCACCTGCGGGCAGCTCCGCCAGCATCCCACCCGCACTCGGCGGCTCCTCCCGGCGCCGCGCCCGGTGCGCGGACAAAGGAACCGCGAGGAGCCGCGGCCCGGGGCGGGACCTGCGCGCTCCGGGCGGGGCAGCGGGAAACCCCAACCCCGCAGGTGGGGCGGGATGGGGGCACCGGCTGCGGGGGCCCGGCGCTGTCCCTGCTCCCTGGCAGCCTTCCCGACAGCTTCTCGCAGCGCCGTGTGTGCTCGCCTCGGGCAGCCGCCCACCCGCTGCTGTGGGCGAAGGTGCGGCAAACACATCTCATCCCACAGTGAGAGAAGAACAGTACGTGGCGAGGGGAGGAGTGAAGGGCAGAATTACTTATATTGTCTTTGTGCAGCAGGAAATAAGGCACGCGAAGTTATCCCCAACCAGGATTCAAAGCTGAAAGACAGTCCTGAAAACACGTGTGGAGAAGCAGCTTTAGTTGTGATGTTATTCTGTGTCTTGATCTCATATTGCTGGCCCAGAATTGCACAGGACCTGTTTCAAAGCCGGGAACTGAGACCAGACCCTGAGCCATTGTCTCATATCACTGTCAAAAGATCTTATCCCTGCTCTCCCCTTTCTTGTGAGCTTTGCCCCCTTCATGTTAAGAATTTTCTTTCCAGGTTCTCTCTTCATTCAAAAATAAGTGGTCTGAAGAAAACTTTAACTGACAACCTACCGGCAAAACAGACCTTGGTTTATTATAATTATAGAATTTCCAAACTTCCATCATCTGGACAGTTCCTCTGTCATCTCCTTCATTTAGATTGCAAACACATTGAGAGAGACCATTCTTTACAGTGCTGTAAATATGCTTAGTTATAATAAGGATGTCAAAATTTCTGCCAGTTTTAGTCTTCCTGTTGTTCTGGATTGAAGAATCGTCTGTGTACAGCACAAAATGTGTATTGTTTGAGCTGCATCTTAGCAGATAAATGCTTTATACTTTAAAAGATTTGCAGCTGTTGTTTAAAATAAACAGACACAACAAGAAGAGAAATTTTGTCTTGGGAAAAGTTCGGTTGTTCAGCTTGGCTGATTTTGTGGCCTCCTAGCTTTGTTACAGTGGTTGCAAATAACAAAGGGACATGATTTACTCAGTTTGTGTTGTTTACAAGCCTCATGCCCTTCTTCATCTGGCAAACAAAGACAGTGGGAACTGAAACAGAGAATGAAATTCTGGATGTATGCACCCTCATCTATAGGACTTACTTCAAGGGTCTTTGTATATGTCTCTCTGTCCTGCCAGAATATTTCTTCTTCATTGTCAGAGAGGAAAGTGTGTCTTAAGTCTTTTGTGGTTTTCTGGGAAAAACAGAAAGCTGGGCTCTAGACTGACATCAGCCTATGCAAATACCAAGTTGTCACTAGTCTGCACACTTCTTCCTCACAGGGACTGACTTTGGCTTGAACAGTCCAGAGCCCAAGGGTTTAGCTCAGCACTGTTTTTCTAGTCCATTAAAAGAGCTGCTGTAGTCAGTGTGTGAAGCAGCTGAGTAAGTGTTCACATCCAGGGGCATCCGAGCTAACAGCAGCATGTAATTAAACAGGCTGTTCCTCAGGGCTGCACAAGAAACTCTCCTTGTTCTCCTTTGCGTCATTTTTGCTAATTTTCAGTTGTTTGTTTTCTTTGACTTTGGCAGATGGAAGCTGAAGAGGAAGGGGCAAAAAAACTGTCAGAAGTAAACTTTGAAAACTTACCTCCCAACTACCATAATGAGTCCAACACAGAAACCAGAATTGGTAACAGAACTGTTCAAACTCATCAGGAAATTGATAAGGTATGAGAAAACATATATAGCAAGCTGTTCATTCTTACACACCTTTTCTTCAAAAATAAAAACAATTTTGCATGTTTTGGGGAGAAATAATTTGGAACATAAACTTTCCAGATGGTAATTACTTTAGGGGTTTATTGTATCTTATGTGCTTGACTAGTCACTGTGTAAGGACACATCATAAAAGGTTAATGTGAAATAGTAATTTATTTTGAAAAATGTGCCTGCTAAAAATAGAACACAGCTACAGCTATTGCATGGGTCATAAAAGAATGACCATCTCCTGCTCAGCTGGCTTCATTACAGAGACATTTTAAATAGATGAGGAGGTAGCCTTGTCATCTACTTTAAACCCTCAGATTAGTATTTAATACAAGTGACAGCAAAATGGGAAAAAAGGAGAAGGTGGGACTGAGTTAATTATTGCAGAATTTAGGACTGAAAATAACAAAGGGCTAATAGAAGATGTAGTTTGATATTTTGTTCTTTTGCTGTATCAGGTTACAGATAACAAAACTGGATCAACAGTTTTTTCTGAAACAGTTATTACATCTATAAGAGATGGAGAAAACAAAAGAAATCACGTAAGTGAACACGGTTTTTTTCCTTTCAAAAATCAAAAACTTTGGGTTCATTGTTCAGAAGGTTGTGATAGAATTTTGGAATGCTTTCAAATACACAAAACCATTGGGGTAAACAGTCAAAATGTTTGTGGTTTTTAATTGATTTAATTTAAGCATATTATTAATTGGAAGCAGACTTTCAATGTTGGGGTTAACTGAGGTGTTTGACCGGAATATTCAAATTGTCTGTCAAATGCAAATGTTAAACAGCAAAGGCAGTTACATAGCCCTTTCCAGTGAATGTGAATAACCCTTAGTAGAATAGTGCTCTTGTCTTTCATAAAGAAATTGCTTTATAGGCTTTGAACACTAGGAAGTAAGCCCCAAATCATCTGTTGTGAGGGGTCTGTGGAACAATGTAGACCCTATTTGCTTTTCAGCCTAACACAGTGATGGACAACTGTTTTTGAAATGTCACTTAGGAGAGAGGGAAGAGAGGTGGGACAATAAATCACCTTCCCCTCTGGAAATACAATTGTTTAAGGATTCTCAAAGAATTCTTTACTTGAGTCTTGCAAACAGGTACATTTGCTAAACATCAGTGAGAAACTCAGTATGCACCTCTACTTAAAACAACTGTTAGGTTTTCTTTGGTTATAGTCTTACCCAAAGGGACTTATTTTTTTTTGTGCTTTTACCAAGACTGGGCTTTGCAGTGTTTCCTCCGGTAGCTGGCTTCATCTGACTAACAGTAGTTTGTGGTTTGCTTTAGTTTAACATGCCCTGGCTTTTTTCAAAGTAACTTACTTCCAGAAGAAGTTCTGTAACTATTTTATAAAAAATTTGAAAAAGAAACAAATTATGGAAGTAGTTCCTGTTTTTAATGGGTATAGAACCTGAAATTAGTGCCTCTTTTCTGCTATCATAATTTAAAGTTTTCCCTCTTTCAGCTCATATTTTTGTACTGCTATTAAAGTTTGAGAATGGCAAATAGCAAAAATTTGTTTATACTGCACTTAGTTTTTTGTTATTATTTTGCAAAACTTGTAGATTAAGTGGTAAATCAAGGTACAAAATGAGTTGCAAGTATTTTAAGCTACAGCTTGGTTTTATACAAAATGTTAATATATTCCACAGTGCTTTCTAACAATGAATGTGTGTACTGAAAGCAATTCAAATGTCTTTTTCAAGCAAGTATGTTCATCATCTTCAAACCCAGCATACAAAAGCAAACTTTATAACCTTCTTAGCAGTGGAACACAATGCTGATGGTGTTTCATAAAGTACGTGGCTTGCTTGTGGTATCTAATCATTCTTCACAGCTGAAAAAATTATTTCTAAATTAACTTTCTTCTTATAAGCTTCATATGTCAAGGAACATCTGTATTTTCCATATGGAAAGGTTGCCTCACTCACAGTGCTGCATCCAGAACTAATACTGTTATTAGTGTTCCAGCTGAAGAATTTGAGGGCTGAATGCATATTTTTGGCAAACTTCATGGTGGCAGTCTTTACGAAGGAAGCCTAATCAGAATTGATCACTTTAGCTGCTAATCACTTAAATCCTGGGGTGCCTTATTCATCAACATCCTCACTGCAGCAGCTGCTGAAACAAAACTGCATTTGTTAATGCTTATTTCCCCTCTCACACTCATTTTGAACTTTCAGCATGCCCATGGTACAAACACCTTATTTAGAGGTTGTCAGGTTAGAGAAAAAGCTAAATGGAAAAAGCAACCTCCAGATGTACTAAGTTGTTATTTAAGGAGAGCAGGCCAACAGTCATTCCTTAATTAGACTAAGAGATGCCTAACAGAAGTGAATCTGAAAATACTTGAAAAATTTATACATCAAGGAGAAATGTGAATGACTTTTGGTACTGGAAGGGTGAAGAACTATTCTAGGAATAATGTGATTGAGAATTTGAAAGAAAAAAGTGCTGCTGAGGTGTGATCTACCAAGTAGAAAAAAATGTTGTCCAAATAAGAAGCGCTCTCTTAAATATGTAAACTTAAGGCAAAAGTATTGGGAAATGAGCAGCAGAAAACTTTGCAGTGTCTCCTCAGGTCATTTTTATATACAATAATTTTCACGTTATAAGTGTAGTGTTACAATGTGATTCCCCAGTCACTTCCTAGGCTACAGGCTTTACAGGCTGCTGGATGGTGTGAGAGTAATTCTGCTTCTTTGCTGCTTATTTTAAGTGTTAGCAAAAAGTAATACGTGTGTAGGTTTTATAGTCTTCAAGCTGTTAAAACATGGAAACCTTCTGAGATTTGTTTGGAGATTGTCTCAATGATCTTTTAAATAAAGCTGGTATATGCAGTTCTGTAGTACACACCCTCGCTGCACATCAGTGATTCATTCTGCTGGGCAGTATAACAGAGCAGGAGGTTTGTGTAGTTGTAGCTGTAAGTAGTGCCAGTCATTTGAAAAGAGTCAATACTGACATCTCCACCTGGGGATGGAGAATTTGGTATCGGAGACTGTAGGGAGCCAACCCTTGGGAACAGGACCTCTGTTCTGATGCCACTACCAGAGCCTTCAGATAAGTGCCTCCTTAAAACAGCACTTTTGGTTTTAGTTTTCATCTCCCAAGTAAGTTGTGTTGGCACATGTTGTAATACAAGTTCAACTTTTATGCCTGTAGGGAAGCAATGCTGAAGACAAAACTGGTTTCATAGAGTCAGTTTATAGGTTTAGCTTATAAAAGTTAAGGATTCCCACAGCTCCTGCACTTTAAGTGCAAATTTGGGTGGTAAATTTTCCTTCACAAGCCACCTGCTCTGAAATCTGAACTCTATATGATTATTACTGCTGTAATTAGTAATAACTGAAATCTTCCAACTCTCAATTTACATTTATTTTCTGAGCTGAGTTATAAGCCTCTGAAGTAACTGAAAGTTTTTCATGTGACATTTTTGGGCTCTGAGACATGGCACAAAAGCCTCATAAGAAGGCAAAGATGTGCCTTACAACAGATCTGCATTGCAATAATAAATCAACATAGTGGCTGGAATGAAATTCATCACTGGAGAAGCAGCTGCATGGAAAATAGGTTCTATCTGCTTTTTAAATCACAGTGATTCTTCTCCTGAAGCAGGTACAGATACATCTACATATAGTACGTATGAACATATAGACATACATAGTGTAGATACACTATTACAGACTTGGAATCATTTAGTTGGAAAAGACCTCTGAGTTCACTGAGTCCAGGCTTTGACCAAACACACGGTATCAAGTAGACCATGGCACTAAGTGCCACGTCCAGTCGTTTCTTGAACACCTCCAGGGATGGTGATTCCACCACCTCCCTGGGCAGCCTGTTGAAGTGTTTAACAACTGTTTCTGTGAAGAAATTCCTCCTGATGTCCAGCCTGACCGTCCCCTGGCACAGCTTGAGGCCGATTCCTCTTGTCCTATCACTTGTTGTCTGGGAGAAGAGGACTTCCACCTGGCTACAGCCTCCCTTTGTGTAGATATAGAGAGCGATATGGACCCTCTTGAGTGTCTTTTTCTCCAGGCAAAACACCCAGGCAGGAGCTCCTTCAGCTGCTCCTCACAGNTTCCCATTTGGCTTTGGCACTATGGAGCCCATTCCTTTCCTTTGCTTGTCCTTGGTAGTAGAGGCTCTTGAGGGCACAGCTTCACCTTCTCATTAGTTACGCAGTGCAGGTCAGAGATTTGATGTGGGAGGGAAGGAGAGCTGCCTTC
Source organism: Neodrepanis coruscans (assembly GCA_013400695.1). Lineage (NCBI taxonomy): Eukaryota > Metazoa > Chordata > Aves > Passeriformes > Philepittidae > Neodrepanis > Neodrepanis coruscans. The sequence continues at coordinate 31,514 of VYZS01023522.1, forward strand.
AGTGTGATTCTGTGCAAGGTTGCTTNATCCTCCAGACTCTTCACCAGCTGCTCCATTGCCCTTCTCTGGAAACACTGCATCACCTCACTGTCTTTTTTGTACTGAGGGGCCCAGAAACTGGACACAGGACTTGAAACATTACAGAAACATAAGGCATAATCTAACACACACACGCTTTTCCTCTCAGCAGTATTTCTTCTTGGCTTTGCATCACAGAGGTATTCTCTTTAGACTGTTCTTTGTAACTGGATGGCTCGTTTGACTGTATTTTTATGGCCAGAGGGCTATCGGTTATTTTAAGTCTTCAGAAGAGGAATTGGGCTGTTTGCCACTTCTGGCAATGCAATCCAGCTCCTCAGAGGTGCTGCATTATTGGGAGGCGCCATTTACATTCCCAGACTCACACTCACTTTCTCAGATGTCGGTGAGGGCTGGCAGTCACCTCCAGAGATGTCAGGCTTAGATCCAACAGTGCCGTGTCTTTAAAGAGGCCAAATGCAAACAAGAGGTAGCTGGATGGGCATAAAGTCTATGGAGGGTTTTACATCCGTTTGCTCCTGGGTTTAAGGCTCAAATACTCTGTGATTTACTTCTCCATGGCTAGCTTGCAAATTAGTAGAGTATTTTCAATCAAAAGCTTAAGCATAGAACTCAGCAAAAATAACAGCATTCCTTATTACGTATGAAAATCAAAACCTTTTCTAACCTGTTGCTAGACCTATTTCAGTTGTGATGTATTAGCCTAACTAATGAAAAGCAAGGATGAACAGTAANGAGGCTGCTGTGTGCATCCCTGAAGCTCTGGGCAAGGAGGATGGTATCACTGTGAAACTGCTTTTGCAAGCTGACTTGGCAGGTTCTGGAAGTGACCATCAGTCAGGTCACTGGTTTATCTGTACAGATGGAAAGGCATCCCCGTTATAATGGTCTTATTTAAAGCATTTCTCAGCCTTTAGTCTCTCAGTAAATTAATAAAAAGAAAGAAAATTTTTCTAGAGAAAAATCTGGTTTAAATGGTTAAACTGTAGCACTTCATAACCAAGCTTCCACTTCTCTGCAGATATCCAGAACTGTTAAACTTACTGCTTGATTCCTGTTTGTGCAACTTGATTATGATTTCACNTAAACTCTCCCTTCTAATTCAAAGCTAGTGTACCTGAGCTTTTTTCTTATCTGTGTTAATTAGAGTACATTATTTAATCTCTGTTAAAGAAATACATGTGATGGTTTTCAATCCTCTTTCTTGGAAGAGATTTTTGCAGATGCTGGTATCTAGGGATGG
>VYZS01023523.1:0-27552 GCA_013400695.1 Neodrepanis coruscans
CCTTAAGGAACATCCATAACTGCCAGGACAGGGCTGGGAGCACAGGGGGGAGGTTGATGCCATTTAGTTTATGCTAAAGATGAAAATTCTAAACCTTATACTTGAGATAAACTTAGTTGTGACTGCTGGGTTAACACCCATTCTGTACTGGATGCCAGAAACCTCCAGTCTATTACTGGATGTTACAAATGGAGATGATTTGTAATTTTAACAAGTTAAAAGCTGTATATTCCAAAAGTGGGGCTGTCCAAGGCCCTTTTGAGGGCGCTCCTCTTTGCTGTGTTTGTGGCACTGAGCTAAGGATGAATATGCCTGTTTTACAGCAGATTTGATCTTCCCAGTTGTGTCTGTTAGTTGTGTTTGAGTGGTGTGAGTAGGCAAGAACATGCTGGTTTAGCAACATTACCTCTTCCGGTTCTGGATCTGAATCTGATTCCTTTCAGTTCCAAATTGCCATGCAGAAAGAGAAGGGGAAAACAGAGCGGGCAAAATGCAATTTTGTTTTTAGAAGAGAGTAGGAAAAAAACTTTTTTTCCTGACATCAGAAAACAACCAAAATGCAGCACATTTTTCCAATCGATTTCTTGTGCCATAAAGCAGAAAAACTAAACTGTCAGTTTAAGATACAAAAGGCAAATTACAAACAGAAAAGTTGCTTCCAGGTGTTAAGACTTCTAGTGACCCTTATCTGTACCATAACTTTAAACATATACATGCTTTTTCACCCATAAATTAGCATGAATAAATACTTAGGAACATTATCCATTTAAAATTAAAATGTGCTGAGATGTGCTGTTTTAAAATGATACAAAACTGCTATAATAAAGATTAGATTATATTCTAAAGATGCTGAGAAAAAAATGAACACCAACAGGCAGGGCTTTGAGCAAACATCCAGACACATCCCTAAAAGGCATGCAGCTCCTATCTGATCAGGAGAGTTAAAAAAAAAAAAAATCTGTGTTTTCACAGAAAAAGAATAAGTTGGCTCCTTCTAAGGAAACTTATCTTGCTTAAACAGAAATTGAGGGCACTCCCACTCATCTCTTTTGAGTCCTCAGAAAACATCTGATGACATCTTCAAACCCTGGCCCTAGAGAAGTACCAAACCCAAGACACTGTGGCCTTGGGGTGGAATTTATTCCTCTTTGAAGTCCCTGGCCACAAAGCTTTAACCACACTTTGCCCTCCTCTTTGTCTCTTGTTTGTATGATTATGCTGATGACCACAGATCAGTACAATTTCACAGTACCTTTGTGTAAATGGGTAAAGTGATGTTTAAATTACATATGGCTTGGTGAACGAGGCCTCTTGTAGACTTTGGCTCCTTCATGAATGACAATCGTCCACAGGGTTCTTGAGTGGTGTCTCGCACCTGCCAGAGCAAAATTTAGTGTTTTAGATGGAATAGTACAGGGATAAAATGAGGTTACAGTTGGGAAGTTAATTATTATTACAGTTAGTTAGCTAAAATAATTATGTCCTTTTTCGTTTGGGTGCAAATTTATGGTGAAACAATAATGTGAAGTATCCCCAATAACATTACCTTAACAAACAGAGGAAGTCTATTTTCTTTGAAGGCAAAAAAGCTGAATATATGATGTTGCCCACTCTTTGTGAGTGGCACCAAATTGCCAAAGCAGTCAACATAGATGGGTTTTCCTTCTAACACCTGTTGGAAAGGAAAAAGAAGCAAAGCAGCAGTTATTCACAGTGAGGTGGTTAGGATTTTTCTTAAGGATAATTCTCATCGTCAGAGCAAAGAAGTATTTTCTTTAGAAATCAAAAGTCAAAGAGTGTGTCTATCTATAAATCTTATTTATTTCAGCTGGATTTGAAAAGGCCTAGAGCTTTCAAAGTCAGGTCTCAGGTAATGCCTCTCTGAAATCTCTGTATAATGCCACTGCCTACATCTTCAGATTGCTGTTTTTATGGCCCCTCCACATATTTAAATATCAGACTGGCAGTTTGGATATGCTCCCTTCAAATTGCCAATACATTAATGGCTTATCCTTACTTTCCAGAGATTTGGTCTTGTCAGGTTGATAAACCCTCACTTTATCCATCTGCTCTGCACAAGGAATGCCTGTCAGAGCTTCAGAAGCAGCAAGGATACATTTTTGAAGATGGGATTCTGATGGAAAATTGACTGAACTAAGCAGAAGAATATGCTGTGCAGGTAAGTTAAAGCACTTCAATTTGTCATCCTTTCTGAGGAAGCTGACAGAGCCAGAAAAACTGCATTTAGCAGGCAGTTTCCTGGAAAGCTTTTGCCTGTTCAGCAACAGATTTAGTTTAATTTTATTTCTGTAAAGAAGAATATTAATCAAACCTGATAGTTTAACTTCTTGGCATGCAAACATTCTGACAAAATGTGCCTACTGTCAACTGTCTTTTTTGGCTAATGATGTGCATTTAGGAGTTGCTGGAAGCTGGATTTACCTGTCCTTTTTAGCTCTGGCCCTTTAGCCTTGTGGACTAAAAGTTCAGCAGTTTTCCACTGGGAAGAGGATTTCCTCACAACTTTTCCCTTCTACCTGACAAAAGTAGAGCTGTCCATCTTACCATGATTGCTGACACTGCATCATGACAGGACTTGCTGGTTATTTTTCAGTACTTGTGTCAGACAGAAGGCAGAAAGTACTTCAAAAGCAGAAAGTAGTTTAAAAGCAGACACCAGAAAATGGAGAAGAGAGTCTTGCACAGTACCTCTACGTCCCTGCTTCTGGCAACTTCAGCAAAGTTTTCTTGTTGCTCTAGAGTTTTATCCACCTTGTCATCCGTCATGCAGAAACACCTTAACCGAGCTTCAATGGGATCGTGTGACTTGGCAAACACCACGAATTTGGCCATGTAGGGGACACAGATAATCTCTCTGTACACTTGGGAAGCAAAAGTAACAGATTCTTGTGTCTGTCGACAGTCTATCAACCAGAATCTGTAAAAGACAATGAAGAGTTGTGTAATCAGCACAGGAAGATTTAAGAGAGGAAATTATGTTTTCCCATCCCAGCAGCATTAGCTGGCAACCACAGCCATTGTAGGTAACAAATATAAAAAGAACTGTTATGCTTGTTTTTTTGTCTGCCATCTGACTTAAAGGAGAGCAGCACATTCCTTATATACAGTATGAAAACCTGGGGGACTTCAGGTGATGTAAATGATTTTTGTCCCCTGTGTAATGCTGCAAAGGCAAAAATTACTCTTATGTGAATTTTCCAGGGAGTAACACATACTACCTTCTTTCCCAGCCATCCCTTTAATTTCTCTGTGGAGCTGATGACATTTCTTTTACATAAAATCCACTGTGTGGGTGGAAATCATGCTCAAGTTTCACATCCGTAGGACAGAGAGGGAAGTCATGAGAGGTCAAAGACAGCTCAAAAGCTGATATAATCTACAGGGGGCTTATTCCTTCCTGTGGATTACATGGCATTATAGCCCCCAAAGCACACCTCTCGAGTGTGGCTGCTCTGGGCTTACTCATCTGCAGCTGAATAATAGTGAATTTCATGCTGTGCTGGTCTTGAGAACATTTAACAAACACACTGGTCAAAAAAACAGGCTGATGACATTTGAAAGAGAGAAAGCATATGTGGTACATAAAGGCTCTGCACACTGATACTTTCCTTTTCCTGCGTGGGAGAATTATGCTGTGCTGGACTCAAACAGGAGAGGCTGCATCCTCTGAGAAACCACCAGATGCCTCAATGATTTGCTGTCATACACCAGGGGCTCAGAAGCCCAAACAGAGACAATTTTTTTAAAAGCTGCAGCTCAGGAAATGGAAAACAAACAGCTCTGCCTCAAAGTCTGCAGTGTAATTCACTTGACAAAAGTATCTCTTTCCCAAGCTCATTTTGGATAGAATTAGTCTTGTGAATGGGAAAATTGTTGTCCATCACTAATGATTTAACTAGACATAAAGCCTTATTGTGAATAGCAAGCAGAGATCAGCTGATTCTTGGCAAGGCACAAGGGCAGAGGCACTTTTAGACCAGGGTGAAGAAATTTAGGTTAGCTTGTCCTTTGGCAAAGAACATAATTAATTCTCTGACTGTAAAGACATGAAAAATCCAATTTTCTAAGTTTACCAGAATTTAAAGTCATGTTTGGGTGAGAAATGAGTCAGCTGAATTGAGATCAAAAAGAAGAGGTAGAATCCATTATACCCTGCCTGTATCACAGAACATTAACAGCAATAATCAGTTGTCATGTCATCGTTAGGATTAGGAAAGATCCACTACAAATATGGATTTTATGGACCCATAAATTCTCACCCTCATTCTGGATGTATTTCACATGGAGCCCTGCTGGGGACTTCACGATTTTAGGGGCTTTTAGACTGTCCAACTCTGCCTCTAATTTCCACGTGTGGCTCTTAAATTAACCTTTAATTAACCTTTCATTTCTCCCTTTACACAGTCTACTGCAGTAGCAGCTGAGAGCTAAACACACTATAAGATCCCCCTCTTGTGGTCACTGCTGTTACAGAAAAACGTTTACCTGAACCAAAAAGAAATGTACATCAGCAAAGCATCCAGCCTTAATGGGACAAAAAAGCAAGCCCTTTCTGAACTGAGAAAATATAAACATACTTTATTTCACTAAATGTTAAACTGAAGGTCGGCCTGCCGGAGCTGAGCTCAGTTTAACAAGGAATACATTATTTCATTAAGTAACAAACCTAATCTAATAGTAATAACTGGCCTGGACAGTGAATGTTTGCACTGAAATCAGCGAATTTCATGCGCAAGTTATCCAGGATTTTTGTTTGCTAATCTACACAGCCTAAATGGAACACTTCCCAGGTCATGGATTGCATCTCCTGTTACTGGGGAGGAGACTTTTGTGTAGTTGTGTGACATAAATCACAACCACTGTACAAACTAAAAATACATACATACATACATATAATTATTATTATTTCAATACAAAGTTCTGTTTTCAGAAAGACAGCAGTTAAATCTCATCACAAGAACAGATGGTTGGAAGAGATGCTTCTATACCCCAGCTTTGTACACCTCCAGGTAAGAGGTCTTTGTGTCTGACCTCAGTTTTTTGATATTCTGGAAGTAATCTCTCTTATAAGATCAACAACGAGCTACCCAAACAAAGGATCTCTATTTCCATGGAAATTTGTATAATAATAAATATCTCTCAGTAAAAATAAATACCTCCTCTACTGCATAAACTAAAACAGTTTAAAGAAAGTATTTGGAAAGATGGAAAAGATTGGAAAGGAAGTTGGAAAAAGAAATGCATTTGAAAGTATCACTGTAAAACTCAGGTTTTGTTGTGTGGGTACCTGGCAGACACATTTGTTGTGAAGGAAACACATTCATTAACAAATGTCAGTGGTGTTGTCCCAGTGATGTCTTCCCATTGGGCAGGGGTGGTTCCTCCTGAAATGATAGAGATTTAAAAAAAAAAATTAAAACCAAGCAACCTGCAACATTTTGCTTCAAAGAAGTATTTTAAATTCTTCTGAGTTTTCAATCACTATGAAACCAGTAATAATCCCAGACATGCCTTCTCCTTGGGTCCATATTTCACCACCAATGCTAATAGGATTGGATGGGTTAAATTAAGCATGATTAAATTGCTTTATGAAGTTAAATGAAATGCATGCAGCTCATTTCTGCTCCTAAGTGAGACCGAATGAGGCAGTGGTCACTTTGGTTTTGCAGCAAGCACAACGTGTTGAACTCCAGTATTTTCCACTTAAATACAGTGTAACACCACGTCTGTACTACACTTACTCTGCCAGGCAGAAGTATTTCGAGACAGTTACAAACTGCAAGGAAAATGCAAAAACACCCCCACCAAACCCAAAGTCTATGATTATAATGTCTTGTTACTCCAAACAACAAATGTTATTTCTGCTATAAAGTAATTGTTTGGGAAGTAGATTCTTTTCACAGCTTCTCATCTCAGTCAGATTTTCTCTGAGTTTCCCATGTGTGCAATCAGCTTCACATTTTCAGCCCACGAGGAGTGACAGTTTCCAGATGCACATGGAGAGCTCCAGTGCTGGCAATCCTACCTGTGATGCTGCATAGTAACCTTAGGGTGGGCGTGTCGCCTCCGTAGCCGTTCATGATCCCATCGCTGGAGGCCTTGGGGACGGGAATCGTCATCGTGATGGGTTTATGGAACTTCCTTCTCCGGGGCTCCAGCGTCACTATGGGGCTGAAGGTAGCCTTGTTGCCTAAAATCTTCTTTGTAAGTTCAGTGTGCATAGGTTGAGCCTTTCCAGAGCGACAGAAAATAACAGAACAGTTATTTAAATATAGTTTGAGGAGTTTGTAAAGAACTGGGTATGCATATTGTGTATTTTTTCCCCTTAGAACAAGCTCTGAGCTGTTTTAGTGTGCCACTCAGCTAATTCCAGGGATTTCAACAAGCACAGTCTCCTGGCCAAGGTAAATTGGGGATGCATGCAACAGGAGGACAGGACAGAGACAGGGGAAAGACTTCCCTTTCTTTCAGAAAATAATTGTTAGACTGGTTCCTTCACGCTGAGAATCTGTACATTTACTTTACTATTGCAGCAACTTGTACTTCTCTAGTGCCTTTCAAAAGAAGTATTTAAGAAACTGTTTTATGACCTACACTAATGTCATCATCACCAAAATCAGCTGCTCCTCCTCCCAACACCATATTGACCGGAATCTGAATTAAGTTGAATACTCAAAGCTTTACCACTTATTTTGGCTCTTGCATGGCTTTTTTTTTTTTAATTAGTATTTTTACTAGAAGTGTTGCAGACCACATACAACAGGATCAGTTGGATATGCTGGTTCTCCATCCAAAGGTGGTGGTTTCAGACTAAAAGCCCTGTGATAGTTTCAGTGTACCTGGAGGCCCACGCGAATCCGTTTGGTGAGAGCCCCTTCTGGGAAGACTGCCTGCACTTGTGGCACCACAGTGCTGCTCAGCACCCCGCCCTCGGGCCCGATGAGGTTGCTGTCCTGCTTGATCCGGGACACCACCGCGAAGTACTGAGGGAAATCCCGGGTGATGATGCGGCAGATCCGCTTCTTCTCAAGCTCCTCCGGAGTGTCAAGTACTGAGGGCAGAAGAGGAGATGGTCAGAAGACAAGAGTTTCACAGAAACAGCACAGTGGGGCTTCAAAATGCGTTCGAGGCTTTTGCAGTTTGGCTGTAACTTACACGAAGTTTTCTGTCCAGAAATCAAAGGGGATAAGGAAACACACCCCAGTGTTCAGCGAAACCAGAGACACTGAGGGAAGGACAGACACACAAATAGAACAACTAACTGAAGGAGGTTTAAGACAGCAAACAAACATGTTGACAGCATCTCCAAAATTACCAGCCAAACAAGCAAAGGGATTGGCCCGAGCCCCTTTCCGCTTCATATATTTACAATGTACTGGAATGGTGTCAAGGAAACAAAACTCCAAATGAAAAAAAAAGGTATCAAAGTACAAGTTTAGCTTTAATTCTGTGAGTTGGCTTGTTTACTTCAAGATTTGTTTGGGTTTTCTTTGTAAAAAAAAAAAAGAAATGAAAATTAATAACAAGTTCTGCAGCAATGAGACAGCCCAAGGACATTCTGTTCTCTCAGAAAGCAAGAGCACCCATGACTGACATTTCCTCCCACATGTGGGGCTGCTTGGGAAGGATTAGTATGGTAATTGTCTTGTTTTGGAAGGGTGTTTGCTATGAAGCTTTTTGTTTAACTCTACAAAGAGAAGCAGTAGGAAACACAAGTCTAGCACCCATTCTCAACTTCATGAAGGGAGATTTTGTAGACCACGTAAGGGAATTAAGCAAATGGTAAAAGCTACTACCCCCAGTTACAGCAGTAACACAGGAGCAGGATAAAAAAATGAAGTCCCACTGGATACCTTCATCCATCCCGTTCAGGATTTCGTTCAGTTCATCCTCAGTGTATTCACAGAAATGCTCCTTCCAGCTGTCCCCGTTCTCGCTGCGCAGGATCACCAGCTCCCTCTCTTTTCCACGCAGGGCAGCAAAATGGGGAATCTCCACAATCACAGGCCTGGCACAGCAACACAGCGCATTAAATGCACACGGGAGAGAGGAAGAGACACGATTAACAGCAACTCTATTCAATCTGCTACAAAGTGACCTGGAATTCTACCTACTTGGCTGAAACACTTTGGCATGATCCTAAACTAGTAGGCCACTAACACATACTAGATTTTTACAGGGACCCAGGAAGTGCTGAAGGACAGATGAAGGAGTGCATTCACCTCTTTCCACAGTGTGAATGAGATTTGGTAAGGTAATAGTGCTCATCTGGAAATTTGGTGATTGTTTCGCAAATCCATCAAAAACTCATGCTCGTTTTAGTTGTCACTACTGTCTGGGTTAACCTGTGCAACTTCATTTCAAAGAGAATCTACTGTAATGTACAGGAATAGTGGGACAAATTCTGATCTCACTTATACTAGTGCAAATCAGAGTAATTTCATTGCAATCAGGGGCGGTTGTGTCCTGTGCCAATTTTACTTCTTTGCAATTCTGTATATTCCAATGAATTTATTCCTGATTTACACCTTGGGAGAGAGAGAGGAGGTCTGAGGAGATTGTCTGGATTTCTACTGCAGTATAGGAGATAAGAATTTGCCTTGTTGCCTTACAAGCAGATGTCCATATATGTATCAGCATAAGTGCCCATATATATATATATATACACACATATACAACACATGTGTACATATAATATATCTGTATTTAGATATACATATACATACATACTCTAAGAAATAAGAGAGAAGATAGAAATATATTTGTATGTACACTTCTCTAATTGGAGGACTCACACAGGTTACCATGTACATAGTAAAATTCCACGTGTTCTATCACACTGGTGGTATCTGACATACAACTTATTGATTGATCAGTCCTTGATACAAAAAAACAGCTTAAAATTTACAGTAGATTCTTTTTTTTTCTCTTTGTCCCAATCCAGGTTGCTTTGCTACAGACATCAAGCACATAACTAGGAAGATTTCATGCCAAAACAAAAATGAAGGCCACAGTACTAGAAGAAAAAAGATACAAACATACCACCAAAACAAAACCACAAACCACAAAGGTTGAAAAATGGTCCACTAAGGGTTAAGTGTACAAAATTTCAAATGATAGAAAGGGACAATATCATGGGCATAATGACATAAAAAAATCATATTGCAGAAGGAGGAGAGGAATGGGGAGGTCAGCATCCATCAATTTGTTTCAAGTCTCTCCTACCCAAGGAATTTGGTCCCAGGAGGCCCCAGCTGAAGGATTCGGCTGACCAAGCTTTCTCCCTCATTAAGTGGGGGAGGAGCCGTAGGCAGATGAAGTTTACTGAGTACATCCAAAGCAGCAGTGAAAGAAAGAACATAAATAAACTTTATGTATTTTTTGTGCCAGAACGCCAGTGCCACTGTCTGGTCCACAGAGTGGAATTAGGCTGTACACTGAATAAGGTTCCGTCCTAGCCATGACGATTTGGAGACCAAAATCAGCAAAATTACTTTTGTTAATTTAGGATCTCGTCTTGCTGATGGGGCTTTGGCCGTGAACTCATTGGGAACAGGATCTGGACTTTAGAATGCACCTCTGCAAACAGCACAGTGATTTTCTGATTTCACTGCCAGCACAACACCCAGAAAAACACTTGCAGGAGGGGCACAAAGATCTGAGAATGAATAAGCTATGCTACATCCTTGCCTTTCAGGGAGGCATCCTCATTAGATAAACCATTAAAAAAATGGGAGACATACTTAAAATCCATTTGTGCGTGACAAAGATAATGGGAAGACTGAATGCGACAGCACAATATTTCTTCTGCCCTTTAGATTTTTCTTCCTGCTTCTCTTTGAAGCAACCAAGATGCAAAAAAAATAAGTGGTATCACTAATGAAGATGGTAGCTCTGATGACTGCCTGTTATAATAAGGTTTTAAAGCAACTGAGTTGTTTCCAAATGGCTTTAAACTACTGCTGTTTACAGAGTCACTTGTTTTATAGTTTCTGAATCTAATAGAAGGGGTTCCTTCAATCATCCACTTCTGAATGCCACAGTTGATAAGGAAAACAATGGGTAAAACAAATTTTAAAAAGTGGAAATAACTGCTGCTTTCAGCTGAAAATTGCTGAAATGAGATCAGCAGCAGGCACAAATCTGATCTTTCTATGGGTTTTCCAGCACAGGACAAAATAAATGGCCAAAAAATTCCAGGGTTTTCAAATTGCTTCACTTAACAATTTCAACCCTGATAGTCCAAATTACTGATAACACAACACAAGTCTAAAATAAGCCATTGTAACTTGCGTTGAGTATGTAGCAGGATTTACACTTGGGGTTTAGATAAGTGCTGTGCTACTCATCTTTTAAACACTGTATGAACTGCCTTTTCTGGCAGCAAGGGAGCCTCTCCCCACCAAAATATCACAACACTGCGTACTAACCACCTCCAAGGAAGCACATTAACCATTCACCACCCATCCCTTACCACACCTCACAAAGATCTTTTCCCCTCCAGCTCTCGATAAGAGGAACCGTTTCAGTGCAACTTAAACCCAAGGAGAGGGCCGCAGGTTGTGCTCGGGGCCGCGTGGCCCCCCCTTACCCAAGGAACTGAGCCCCGGACGGTCCCACTTCGATGAGGCGGCTGGCCAGCCCTTCCCCTTCCACCATGGGGGGCATGGTGGCCAGGCGGTGCCGCTTCACCAGCCGGCATGTCACGCGCGTGGGCGCCGTGCACTTGCGCGGGGGGATGATGATGCGCAGCCCGTTGTGCCGGCAGCCCCTCATGGCGCCCCCGCGGGCGTCCACCATGAAGCTGACCAGGAAGCTGGAAAAGGCAGGGAAGAACAGTTAGGGATGGGTTTTGGGGGGGGAAAGCTCCACGCCACGAATGGAAACAGAGCTCTTGCTCAAGAGGTACAATTAGAAAAAGCCTTTCTCCCATGTGAAGCACCAAATCATGCTGAGGTCGTTTATTAATTAGCAACTGCTGCCTAAGAGTTCTTCACAGAAAGTCTGGTTTCGCAGTGCTGCTGTTGGCAAAATACCAGCAGACACTGATAAATGGGAACACATGTACCTAGCACAGACAAACTGAAAATGGGACCACCCTGTACCTGCAAGCAACTATATATTTAACGTGGGCACTCTTTAAATACTTCACAGACAAATGCATCTTATCAAAGAAAATTATTTATGATTCAAATATGTAAAAGCCAATTCTGATTGGATGGCTTGGGATTTTTTTTAGGATTTCAATATAATTTTATAGTTATTTCATAAACTATAATTTCTAACAACGATAGGCTTGGATTAAAAAACAATAATGACATTTCATTCTGGAGCGTGTGGATACAATTCGTAGTCCACCAGTGGGGTAATCACCTATTTATATAAAAAGTTCCCAGCACATCATAATTGTCTGAAGACAGATTTTGGGGTCTGGTCAGATAAGAATAGCTACAGTTGCTGTATAAGAGGTGTATAAATTGTATAAGTTTATTTATGGATTTTTGCTTTTCTGTGTTACTTTGCACAGCAATACAATGTCCCACTGGGAAACTTAGAGATGCAGAAAGCCATCTACAGGGAGTCTTTTTCTAGTACAAGGTAAGTTATTTATTTCCTTTTTTTTAAGAGGGAGAAAAACATTTCATTTTGCTTGGAATTTCTTTTGTGCCGAAATTTTTCGTAGTTCCACATATAACTAGCAGGTAGATTTTGACAGATCGGGAACATTCTTGAGAATGGTGTAGAACTATTTCCAATTTTATTTTTTGGTTTTTTTACTGGTTTATGACTTAGGATCATGCCTGATGTGGGATGGGAATGTCAGGCTGCTGGAAGTGAGAATAAGAGCAGAGGAGACAGAAGGGTGTCAGGCCAAGTTCTAGCCACTAAAATAGAATCATCACATGGGGAGTCGCAGAAATGCTACTGAAGGACCTGCAACAGAGAAAAGCCCTTATAACAGGAGTACCAAATAGAGGGATTTTTCCACTGTCCCCTTGACCGTTCTGTGCAACAAACATTGCATCCATTCATTGTCCACACGAGGAATTCCACATGCTGTAAAAACACAACACTCAACACACCGTGCAAGTCAGAGGGATGGAGGATGGGAAGGAGCCACAAGCGCCAGTCGGAAGCACACCATGCACCACGGATGCCAGTCTGTCTCACACATGCAGTCTCCTAGTCTACTGCCATTCAGATACCTCTAGGCTTTGCTTAGTGTAAAACTCGGGGGAGTACAACCATTATCTCATTCCTTAGAGCTTGGTGTTTCTGTGGTTTTAACAAAGGGGGGAAAAAAAGAAAATGAAAACATTTTACAGCTTCCATTGTCTGGGGATTAGCTGAGAAAAATGGGAGCTTCCTTCACAAAATACATTCTTTATACATCGTAAAGCACAGATGAAAGAAGAGCTTAAGGGACACTAAGTGCTCAATTGTTGCACTAATGCTCTTGGCTTGCTCTGCAATTGCCCTGTAAGTGCGTGTTATCAAAGTGATTCTGGGTGCTGTTTCAGAGAAGCGGTACAAGCCTCCAGGACAATGGGTGTTGTTTGAGGCAGTCAGTGACACTGCTGAAAGAGGAGTTTCACATTTTAAAGCTAATACTATGTGCAACACAAACACTCCCCCACAATTACCAGAAGCTAATGGGTGCTCTGACTGAATTAAAGGAGCACTCCCATTTTGCATTGTGTAAACTGTCGTGAACACAGTTTTTAGGATTCAGTTATTCTCATTATTGACGTAACACTCAATCAACATTGTGTACTTTAACAACAGAAGCACCTCGTGTCGCTGTCCATCGCTGCAGTATTAATGCTGGGTGACTAACCTGTCCTATGTCCTCCTTAGCTCATCTCCCCGGGTGCCTCAGCAATGCCAAACCCACTGTTAACTGCAGAAAGAATTCACAGACACAAAAAGGGAGGCTCCAAACCAAATAATCTCCCTTCTTTTAATACCACTGCAACTCTTTCTCTCAGTTTAAGTTTACTGAATGTGCCTGGTGGGTCAGTAAATCTGTCACAAAGTCTATCGGGCATCTCTCACTGAAACCAACCATTGCTTTGAAGAGTGGAAAAACAGGCAAAGACACATTGGAAGGTGGACACAAGGAAAACAATGGTTAGGATAAAAACAGAAGGACATTATTATTATTATTATTCACTGTAAAAGCAGCTGTTTCTATCATAAAGAAGATCTAAGGTGGTTATTCAGACAAGAACAGAATAGTGTGAGCACAGCACAGAAAGATTAGTGCCAATTATCACATTAACTGTGGAGGAGCCAGTTCACAAACCCAGCTATGTAATACAATGAAATTCCTGGAAAACATCTTTGGAGAACTACCATGAATACAGTGCAAAGGAAAGAAACTAAAGGGAAAAATTTCTCAGCTCTAGACTTGAAAGGATAGTACATTGACAGGATTTGTACAGCTGACAGAGTATAAAAATACATCTTTTTACACCACAACACCCTGTTTATTTCCCACCTTTTTGCCATGTTCATGTCTTCATCTAATTAATCCAATTTCTTTTCATCTCTGCTTTTTTAAACAGCACATTTCATGTAATTTGGGACACGCAAGAAAGTGAAGCAAGTAAATTATAAGAAAGCATCTTCTCAACCATAGCAACCTCTTTTTCTGCCTCTTTGCTACATAAAAGGGCATCTGGATGCTGCCAATACTGTTCCAGGACTGGAAAAGCTTTTCCTTTTTGAAGGAGTGTGTCTATCAATACACCAATAATTCAGACAAAACTAATGCACGACATAAACCACTGCTTTCTAAAATGTGCATTTAGGAAAGTGAAAAAATTGTGTGACTAGGACATGTAAAATGCAAATTAATTATTTTGTTGCCCACGCACATACATGTTATTTTTCCTCTCCACAATGCTCCTTTTACCAGTGTTGTTAACTGACAGGACTGAGATAGAAAGAGATTGTACTCAGCAAACAAAATTAAAGGGAATAACTGGCAGATGAAGCCATCATTCGGGGAAATGATATCTTATCATGATCAACTCCCACGGTCAAAAAGAAAATAATGCTTAACACTAGAATATAAATAACCCAAACATCACATATTCTCCCTCAAAAACTCAGAGCTTACTCCGTGTTCCAAATATATGGAGCACTATAAGCACTATCAAACATCTATGTACAAAGAATGAAGACAAGAGGGATCATTAAACAGAAACACAAACAGTTGCACAGAGTTCAAGGGGGGGAAAAAAACTAAAAAAAGGGGTTAACAAAAGGATTAAAGGAATTTATTCAACTTAAATTTCAATTAAGTGATGATTCAAAGTCAAAGCAGATTACAGGTTAAAGTCTTTCTCAGTACTACCAGAGAGAGTGTTTGGGTAAGTTTCATTCCCAGTTTTAAAGATTCAAAATGCAGCATGGCACCAACATGTGACTCTAACATTAGTCATACAAATTGGATCCATACTGAGCTTTCTGGGACTTAGCAAGGTGGCAGTGCAACACAACAGCCAAATCAATGAAGCGAATCAGGTCTGGGGAAATCATTGCCTTCTCTCTTCTAAACAGAGTGAAGGGGAAATTTGGATTATTTTTCTAGAGAAAAAACAAAGTACAAAAGCAATTATTTTATAGGAATCAGTTATAGACTGCAGGGGAGTCTATACATGCTTCTGTTAAACACACAGCAGTTAAGCTGAAGCATCATCCATTCCTTTCTAATCTGGCAATACTGACTCATAAATTCAAGAAGCCATTTCATTCCCTTCCATTTCAGAGCAATTAAAAACTGCATACTTGCCATATGAAAGGTAACTACATCCAAGAACATTGGCTACAGTGTCCCTCTGGTTGAGAACATACACAAAAGGCCCCTAAAACTTTCAGGCCTTCTACAGAGACCAGAACAAACAGCAATGTTTCAATGGGTTTCTAATGGCCTCACTTGAACAAAACACAATGTTATGCACTGGATAGAAGGACAGCAAGTTGGGGTGTATTTTAATGAAATATTTGCATTTCTGATCTGAGCCTGAGTTACTCCCTTTGCTGACTTTATTCATGTAGAATTAACTTGGTTTTATTTTGTATCCATCCTCCCTTGAAAGATAACAGCAGGATGAACAAATAAATTTAAGAAACAGATGTGTCAGTGCTGGAGGGAGTGAAGGAAGATTCTTCTCGTGCACTTTGTGAGGAGTCCCTGTTCTGTGAAGAGCTTTGCAGAGAGGCACAGCTTCAGGTGTTGGCACTCAAACACACATCTCACTCCACAGTGTCACTGGGAGAGCCATGCAAAACCCAGCAGGGGAAGGGTCTTTATAGGACAGGCAACAGCTCCTGGAGCACACAGAACCCAAATAGGCAGAACCTACAGCACCACTTCCACACGCTGGGCTCGGGTAGGGTTGTTCTCTCAGACTGTGCAGCCACACATGCGCTCATGGGGCAGCAGGAAACAACAGCTCCAACCAGAGCACACCCACTGCAGACACATCACACAACTTGTGGGTGCTTATCTCAATTTATAACAGAAACTGGGAAACAAGGAGATAGCAGCATTCAGTGTTAGTCGCAGTGTGAAGCAGCAGAAACAAACAATCAGGGTGCTTCAGCCATCCTAAAGGTTCAGCAGGAGGAGGAACACCGGGAGAGCGGCTGAAATTCAGAAAGAAGGCCTCGATCCAGCTCCCGCTGAAGTCAACAGCAAGTCATTCAACTACCTCAGTGTGCTTTCCAGCCGGCTGCAGCTATCCCATACAGAAACAAGGCAAAATACACATTCCAGGAGGACAAAAAACATGATCCTACCCAGGAAACCCTACAGTATTAACTCCTGATAACATCCTCTTCACTGAGAGACTGAGTGACATGGCCTAAAATAGGGGTTTGTGGTCTAAGGGTTATAATTAGTTATTTTGTAATTTTGCACAGCTGAACATTTGAAGAGATTTTCACCTTTCTATGGTTAAGTTAAAGGAGCTGAAGAGGTTCCAATAAACACACAGTTTCTCAAGTGAAAATTATCTCCCTGGGGAAGGTTCAGCTTCAGGTGTTATGTGCAGGATGCAATGTGCCAGTGCTTCAAGCACTGGTTGACTGTCACATGAAAAAAACCGTGTGGCATGAAAAATCATATATACTGAGTCTGGGATGTTATTCTACTGGTTTAAAATTTGGAAAATATGGCTTAGGGAGTGGCAATATTCTTTATATCTCAGACAAGTGAGACTAAAGGCCCACTTAGTAATATAGTGATTACAGCGGTTTGTATTGGACTATCTGGGGGGAGTTACCTTCCTTTAAATATTAATATTAAACCATGCCACAACTAAGAAAAGATATTGTTCATTGAATCAATGGTTAAAATAATCTGGGAATGTATAAGGAGCTCTGTTTGGATTTTTTGCAGTGGACTTACTATGTGTCCTGAACTCTTATTACAGATGCCAAAGCAGAGAGGAGAAAGTGGACTCTCACTGTGTAAGAAGAGAACTAGGGCCATGTGTAACTGTTACTGCTACTTAGATTTATTTTTTCTCTTGGTTAACGTGCACTATCAAAACACTAAAGCATCCTGAAGTGAGGTAAGAGGGGAGGATAAACAGGGTGGGTGAGAAGTGCAATGTATTAAAGAAAGAAATTATGCAGAAGTTCACCTGCTGTTGTCAAGATCAAGACATGGAGAAGAGCATCTGCAATAGAATAGATGATTTAACATCAAAAAGGAAAAGAAAGGAGGGGGAAAAAAAAGAATGAGTTAAATAAAATACTGAAATACTGGAAAAATGAAACAGATTTCTAAATCAAACACATGAACATATACATATATGTGCATATTCATTACATGTGAGAAGGTAGGAGTGAGTATGGAAAACAAGCCTATGCAAACGCCCTTGGTTCCAAATGGTCATTGCTACTGCAGTAGGAAAACTCGAGGGATCTGGTTTCTCTGCACATTCTCACACTGGAATTCAGCCACCTGAAATGCACAGTTAGATTCAGAGTAGGTCTTTGAGAAGCACATTAGGGGAAGAGCTGCTTGGTTTAGGTATCCAATCTGACATGTGGACTGCAAAATATCAAAGAGTAAGGAATCTAAGGTAATTCCAGCCAGTGTTCCTGGGTACACAATGAATCAAGATTTCTTCTTTTCAAATTCCCTCCTCCACTTTCCTCCACTTCAACATGTTTCTTGTCCTCCTTTTGTTCTACAGAATGAGAAATTTCAGGCTTTCAGTTTGACCTGTTCAGGCTCTCAGTAATCACTTAGTGTCACATGGACAGTTAGTTTTCCAATGTCCCTTTTTATTATCTGGAACTCCATTGCCCTTTTCTTCCAATAACAATGATTTGCTCTAATGAAACACACCCGCTGTTTCTCCTTATTGTAACTTTCTGAACAAAGCTCATAGAGCTACAGCATAATTTAAAATCATTTAGACTTTCAGATTTCAGAAATGACTATCAGCTGGTCGCTGCCAGGTCCTGTTTCCATAACGATTTCCAGGAAATCAATCTCACATCAGGAAAAACAATGTTATGGATTCAAAATACAACACTTGAAACAGATTTTGTTTACCTTGTTAGCAAGGATCCAGCCTCCTTTTTTGCAGACATGCAGCTAAGAATGATAATTCACATTATTTGTCACAGTACAAGCTGCCCACTCCCTCATCCTTCTCCCTTTTTTCACTGATGGAAGCACTGACTTTCAGAAAGGCAAACTCACTAATAATATCTCAACTGTTTTTTGGGGTTTTTTTCAAGATACAAATTGAAAAAAATTTGTACATATTGATACACTTGGATGATCTATTAGTCAGAGGGACTTCATCAAATTATTATATATTCATTATCTTTCTTTAAACAGGAGTTTTACTGCAAGCAAGTCAGACCTGGAAAACCTGCAGAGCTACTACATGTTTGCTCCAGAACACAAAATCAAGTTAATATCAAGGCAGAGACCCAAAGCTAAAGGCTGCAAGTGGAAAGAAATCTTTCAGATCAGTGATTTTCTTGCCTTCCAACTTCCAGAAAATTTATGTTCTTCCACAATAGGATAAGGTGAGGTATGAGATTAAAACTGTGAAACACATTTGCATTTACATAGGCAGTAGTGCTGTCCCTCACAACACTTTGGTAGGAAATTATAAATTATATCCCCTAATATTACCAGGAAAGTGGTAAAACTCTATCCCAGTGGGTATGTAGCACCGAAACTTGCTGGTATCATGGATGGTTTATCAGGAGAAGCAAATGTGATTTGCTGAAAGATCTTGCTTTTCCTTCCTTACTGATGAAATTCTCAACATATTGAAACAATAGTTACATCTACGTTTTAAGTGGATGGTTAAAGCATTTTTCCCTTCTGAAATTTCAGACATGGCAGAAGTCTTGGCTATGCAAAGGCTGAAAGATGTGCCTGTGAAATTCCACACCAAGAGAACAGTCACCTATGAATTTATCCTTCTGCCTGGGGGTGTTACACTGTGATCCACAGAGACACTTCCCTACAATGGGCCATCAGTAAGAGCCCAACAACAGTTTGGGGTTCACCACTGAAGTTGTGCAGGGAAAGAAAACTGTATTTTTTTTCTCTGAGATTGCACAGAATACAAACCTAAAGTGCTCTGTGACTAAGAAATTACCGCCCAATACAATATTTAGTGGTAAATTAATTGATATGCACAGAAAGAACATAATTTTTGTTGTGTCAAATGTCACTATTTCATCTAAGGCTGCAGTGTGTTGCTGCTATTAAAATCAGATACCTTATCCTACCTCTAGCATCCTGTTCATCCAAAAACAGCAGAGTATCACTAGCATTTTTTAAAAGAAAATCACAAAATGACTGCACATCCAAGACACAAATGCCACTCTCCTAGAAAGTCTTTATTTCATCCTCTGCAATCACAGGGAACACCTATCTTTCTTGAAGGGAAAACTAATAAAGCCTTTGAAAAAAGTCTGGAATCAATTTATGGTTAGAATAAAGCACCAAGGCAATTTTAAAGCTCACACACCAGCATATATATAAACACATACATACTTTGCATATTAAGTATTTTCATTTCATTTGTTAGTTTTAAAGCTCAAAAAAAGCTAATCCAAACAATGCTGGTCACAGCCAAATATCCTCCTGTCAGCTAACAAAAGAACTTCTCATCTATGTCACATCAGGCAATTTGCAATCACAGTTATGACAATACTGTCCCTTCTCTAGACCAGGAATGCCTGTCATTACAAATGGGACTCCAGTGCTATTTTTTGAAAGATAGAGACTGTAAGACAGTTGTAAACTCATTTGAGATTAACAAATATCATCTTTCCCCTTTGGATGCCCAGCCATGCTGTGTGCAATGTAGTGCCATAGAAATTAAATGCTTTTTAATTACATCACGTCCTTATTAATTCAGCTGCACATTTCTAATCAAACCTGGTGGCAGGGCACAAGTGCAGAATTCAGTGTGAAGAATAAAATTACTTAAAACACAGTAAGTAGGAGCATTTAAAAGGCCAGCCAGGATAAGCTTTTTAAGTATGAACTTGTCTGGGCCTGCATTTTGACTTGCCTTATGCCATGGCAATGAGCTTGCCTAAATGCAAATGTTTACAAGGAGTCCGCTGTGAGAATACATGGAGTGGCCGAATATGTGCAAAGCACATGATGTTTAGATTGCTTGTTTATTCATGGGATTTGAAAGGCAAACACTGAAGTCGGTGCTCACCTAAACTACTCCACTAGCATGGTAAGTACTCCCCATCTGGAGTGATCAGGCCCTTGATCTCAATTATTACTAACTCCAAAAAGGCACTACTGTATTTATTTCTCCATAAAATCCACACAAATGCCTGTGTGTGCCAATTATCTCTTTCATTACTCTTGAACTTGTCTGAGGGCTCACTGACAGGCAGAGGTTTCAGTGAACAGTCTTAGTACTCAGCCTTGCTTGACTGTCAGAGCTTAACAGATCATAACAATTTATTGACAGCTCCAGGAGGCAATGAATTAACAGAGAGCTCCTAGTTAAGCATTAGTTGAAACTGCTGCCACTGCAGGTACTGATTCTCAATTTTTAGTATAATGCTAATTGATACACTTACCCTGAGTGGATAGGGCTGGAAGAAAGAGCCACATTGTCCAAGTTTTCAGTGCCCCAGCTTAAGCGACAGGAATTCCTTTCAGCTTCTTTGGCCAGAGTAGTTACCTTGGGAGGAAAAATAAAAACCAAACCTTTTAACTACAATCAAACCAATTATCAACCAAACAATAGGAAGATGTATTTTGCATAACAGTGCCCAAAGCACAAACTCTTTTTAAGAAGATAACAAAGGAATAATAATAGCATTAAGATATTAGAAACCCCTTATTGTAACATTTTGTATTTGCTTAAAGTAATCCTATGTTAGTGTTCTCAGTGAAATGTATACTGTGATTTAACAAAAGGGCATTCCCTAAACCTCCTTTTTTTTAACTACAAGCCTGTTTCAGAAGAGTATCTTTGAGGACAATGGCTGTGAGTTCATTAGATCACCTGAACATTGAGCCCAATGGCAGTCTAGCAACATTCTAAAATCAGTTAAAATGCAGAACACTAAGAACACAGTCCCTTTGCTATGTCCACACAGCTTATCCATTTGTGTTGGAACAGAGTTTAATACTGCACAGCACAACATGCCATTGAATATCAACGAGATTAGAGATGTTTGTACTGAAACAAACAGAGCAGCACACACCACAGTGTGTCATTAGTGCAATTTACACTGTGATCTTTTCCCTCTTCCCCGATTTTTCCAGGCAGTCAGTGGATCCAGGAGATGTTCTTACCTGCTGGCTGGGGATCACCACGGTGTCGTCGATCATGGCGCTGTCCCGCAGGTAGGAGGCGTGGCTCAAGGTGTGGGACCTGTCTGAACTGAAGGACCGCAGGCTGGGAGGTTGGTAGGATGCCATAGCAATGCATCAGCAGCACAGATGATGTTGTGCAGGTGTCATGAGTGGGAGAATGAAAAAAGCATGCTATTAGCAACAGGATGCAGCTTCCAGGGGGAGCAGATCACAGTCACGGGGTGTTGTGCCACCTTTCTGACCATGGGCCACAAAGCCTTCGAACTGACTTAGTTGCTTCAAAATGCAGAACCTAGAGATTAATCTAGATGACAGCTCATTTTATACTCACAAAAACTTTAGACTTGGCTTTGTGGCATGGTAGTTTGCTTACAGTAAAGAGCATTAATTTAGGTAAAGCTCTTTGGACCAGTTCTCTGCTACATCACACAAGCAAACCCCTACAGAAAACCAGAATGCTGCCACCTGAAGAAAAGCTGGAATGACTCTTCCTGGAGCTGTGTTAGGACCTATTCTCTCTCCTTAAGCTGTGCTGATGTTGTCCCCTGGAAGGTACAAGCAGCAAGGTGGAGTGTGGCCAGCGCAGCTCCTGTGCAGAGCAGGGCTGTTCCTCCGAATGCCAATGGCACCTTCAGGGAGGCAGCCCCAGTGTGAGCACAGATCTTGCTGTAAGGACGCACAGCTCACACAGAACACTGGTTGCTGTAGCAATGAGAGGTGCAAGGCAGTAAATAAGCTGCTTCCAAGCACTGGCTCAGAACGTAACTGCAGCATCCACCAGCAAAAAGCAAAGAAAAAGACAAGTGAGACGCCACAGGAGGACACACTGAGGTAAATGGGGTTGCTGCTACCAAATAGCACTGAGTTTGTCCTTTCAGTATTCACGAGCTGCAGGTTCACAGGAGTAATTTTTAAAAACAGATCAGCCACCCTCAGATGTTGTACATGCACTGTGTGGTGTTGATGCAGATCTTGAGGAATACAGTACGTATAACTGAAGGCAGCAGTTTTGTTTTCCTGGCTTACACAGCCGTGAGTAGTACTCAGAGTGAGTAATGTGCTGGATCAGAACAATAGGCCATTTATCTGGATAGGCAGATTTTTAAGGGGTAATTCGTTTCCAGCAGTTAGCAAGTCACGCATTCATTACGGACATGAGTTTCAAATGCTTTAAGTGCAGATCAAATACCATCTGATTCAGACCAGTCACCCTTTTATAGCAAGAGCTACGTTCACTCAGTTGTTTGGGCGTTTTTTTGATCCACTTCTAGAAGCAAATGGTTACCTTATTTTTATTAGAAATATATGACATAGAAGAATAATCAGTGCTCTTGATGACTTATACCAATGGCTTGTTTAGTACCCTAGATGGATTGTACAAAACTGTAAGCAAAGACAGGCATTACAGGAGGATCAGCTTTCAGAAAGCCTTGAGAAAAAACCAAACCAACAACGAATATTTGTTCTTTGATTGAGAAACGAGCCTCAGTAGCAGACCCCATTTGCCACCGTTATCCTGTGTCCATTTCCATGTCTGACACTTCCAGATCTGCTTTGCTGTGCCATGCAATGCTCGTGAGAGAGTCACCATCCAAGCTGTAGGTTCTGCTATTCAGCTAATGTCACACCCTGGGTAGATACTGAAAGGGAGTCTGAGCTACACTTGGCTGGTTATCCCCACGGTGGTTTTTTCCATCTTCACTGCTATTACCACCACTACAAGTAGCCCAGTGCATACCCACTCTGGGCCACCTGGACATGAGCTCCAGCAAACGCATGGAGAGGATGGACTTTATCTAAGGGCAAGGTATGCACACACGTGACTGAGCTCTGCAGGTCACAAGAGGTTTTAATTTCCTACTAAACTCTATTTTAAAACTAGTGTTCAGATGGCACTGCCCTTTTCTGTGTGCTGGATCAGCTTAAAGTTTGTCCTTCTGAGACTCAGAAATAAAGGTACCTCAGGTATTAAGGTATTAAATAAAAAAAATAAATTTTTAAAAGAAGTCTAACTAAATCAGAGACAAAAAATAATGTCTAAATACAGATTCTTTCCAAATCTGGTTGACAAATCCTAAGTCCCAGGGGTTATAATAGCACTCAGCCCCAGAGATGGAACTGTGGAACCCAGGAATGCCAAAAGCTTCTGAACATAAGAATGTGCCTTGCCCATGCTGTATAATGCACAGGTAACTATCATGCACCACTTCTAAGCTCTGAACAAGGCCCAGGGGGTATCCACCAAACAGGAGCAGTATTCCTTAGCCAAGTTTCTAATCTGGATAACTGGGAGACCATGGTGCAGTGCACATCCACTTCCCTGCCTAGACAGATCTAACAAGCTCTAGTCCAGTTAAGTATAATTCCCATTGAAGTGTATGTTGTTTCAGAAGCTGAGAAAAACAGCCTGCTACCATTAAAAACTGTATTAATCAACCTTGAAAACGTTTCTCAACAGCAGCACCATTCATCTGGTCCTCCAAATCAACTTCCTGGCATACAGCAGGCCTCCAAAGTGGATGAACAGAGACAGGTGCCATAGGAGGATCGAGAGACAACAAGTGCTCATGCTATGTAATACCTACCTGGGCATGATGCTAATGAAAGCATATGGAAAAGAAAGAAAAATCAAGGAGAGAGAGAAATAAAATAAACAGGGAAGATGGTTACAAATGGAAAATATGTGTTTCTAAATCAAACTGATTAATGCATAAGATTACATGAGTCTCAACTGCTAATACTGTTTTGCTCTACTGAATTTCTTGGAAAACCAAACTCAGTATAATGCAATGAAAATCACATTAAAACAAAAGATAAACAATGTAAGCAATCTCTGTGAAAATTCTTAAAACCATAACCTGAAGGTGACAGAAAATGAGATCATGGAGTTAGAATGTCCTTCTTCTTTCAATCTTTCTCCCTTTGTAATTTTGCTTCACTTCAATATAATCATTCTGAAGGGGAGCTTAACTTGAACTGGCTTAACACTTGTGTGCACAATCATTTGTATACATCACCTTAAAATTAAAAAAATAAAAGCTTTTCTACCAGGGAAAGAATAAAAGGGTTTGATTTTAAGCATTCTGATGTAGTTCACAAACTTCCTCTAGGAGTTAAAAAGCCACACAATCACTTTGTTTCCAGTGGACTCACTGGAACTGTCTAAAAACCAGCAAAGACTCCAGGCTTGTAAGACCTGAATGATGGGATTTACACATGCTGTGAGGCAAACCAAACTGTTTCCTGACATCTTTTGTTCCAGGAGCAATTCACAGCCTCCTGAAGTAAACAGAATGGATCCTACTGATTCCACTGAGCTTTGGATATGCTGCCAGAATAACAACCAAGACTGGAAAATGAGGTAGGTTAAAAATTTTGCTGCCAAGATTTCAACGTTTTTCTTTTATTCCCCTCAGTGTACCCCAGTTCTAAAGGCAGTAGGTCTGGAGACACGGCTGATTTACACCAAACATTTCATACCCAGGAATGCCTGGGTAGCTATTCAGAACTAGAACTGTGGGTTCTGCCAGCTTGAGTGAGAGACCCTGAAAAGGGGATTTCAAACATTTATAACAAGATGAGGTCAGAACTACCAGAGGAGAAGTTACGTATCCAGGCAAATACCTGTCCGATCGTCTTTCTTCCAAGCTGTACCTCAGGTAGTTCATGCCATCTAAGAACTGGCTGCTTGGCAAAGAGTCATCTCCCAGTTCTCGGAGGTCTTCTGGCCTCAGGTACTCTCCTCCATCTCCTGTCATTGTGTCATCACCTGTAGAACAACCACAGAAGGGGATCAGAGATAACACACACACACACGGGTTCGGTTCCATTTGCGTGTCAGGATCTAACAGCCTGATGGCACAATCAACAGGAAGACATTCTCCATTCAGGAAACACTGCAAACCACAAGCAATTAATGTATTTAATGAAACTGGCACAACGAGCAAGATATTTAAAAAAACTTGAATCGAGGTGATCAATCAATTAATCTATTTTTTGCTGTTGCACATACTGGTAAGAGGCACATTTCTTTGCTGCTCTTTAAAGTCTTTCTGTTCCTTAATCCATTGTAGCTCTCTGGTCACAGCTATGCTGTAACCCAGCCTGACAGTTTATAGTCACATATCCCCAATTATTTGACTATAATTTATGTGTTTTCAGATGCAAACATGTTTTCTGTGCCTTGTAGTTGCAAATACTAATTTCAACTCTCCACTCTCCACATCATATGAGGCACTTCCCATGTTCCAACATCCTTCTGTGATCAGCAACAAAATTGTTATTTCTAAAACACAGCAAGATCCAGAAACTGGATATAAACTCACTTGCATAGATGGGAATGATCCTGAATGAGAAAAGCAATTCATAATGAATCACAGCCTAAATGACCATTGGTTATCTGACACAGTAACCTTTGTGCATATACTCTGAATTAACAGGGTTTAATATATTATTTTTTGGTCCAAAGCTATTTTCCCCAGGAAATTCTGTCTATATGAAGTCAGAGTTTGCTTTTCCCCAGCAGACTAACAAAACAGATCCCACTGCCAAGCAGCAAGTAGATGTTTCTTGTCATTCCCATTTGCAAGATGGTTTCTCTCCACAGTTTCTCCCTGGATATTTCAGTCATTTTCCTGATGGCAAATTACTACTAGAGGAGCCTTCCAGAGGCTTGGCGTGACCCACAGAGCCACACAACATGATCCAAGGACNTGACACAGTAACCTTTGTGCATATATTCTGAATTAACAGGGTTTAATATATTATTTTTTTGGTCCAAAGCTATTTTCCCCAGGAAATTCTGTCTATATGAAGTCAGAGTTTGCTTTTCCCCAGCAGACTAACAAAACAGATCCCACTGCCAAGCAGCAAGTAGATGTTTCTTGTCATTCCCATTTGCAAGATGGTTTCTCTCCACAGTTTCTCCCTGGATATTTCAGTCATTTTCCTGATGGCAAATTACTACTAGAGGAGCCTTCCAGAGGCTTGGCGTGACCCACAGAGCCACACAACATGATCCAAGGACACAATTAGCTTCAAACTCCCTCATTTTCTAAACTGTGTGGGCAAACAGAAGCTCATCTTCATATTTGTTTTCACAAAACAAACTGAGCTACTTTTTCTAGCTTGGTGTTTCAGCTAAGAAATAAAGAATTTATTATCTGTCATCCAAAACTAAGTAAACTTGAGGGGGTTTAGGGGTTCTTTGTATACACTAACACTATATGTAAAAACGAGGCTTGAATCTTTTCAGTGTAACAACAAAAGCTCTCGAAAATTCCATCTGCCCACATTAAGAGGGAGAAACTGGGCACAGTTTCACAGAAAACAATAAAATGCATTTAATCATTTCATGCTTCCTGTCTTCTGACAGATGATGCCTCCTGTTTCCTGGGAATGTCACATTATAAAGCAAGGGGCTTAGTGAAAACTTGGAAGATATTAAGGCAATGCTGTTAATCAAACAGTAAAAGGAATTTCAAGTTATATTTCAAATAAACTAGATAATTATAATCGTGCCAGACATTCCATCTATAATAGAAACAAAGGCAAAATCTTCACCACTTTCATCACGCCCACATCCACTTAAAAAGAAAAATAAATCCAAAGTCTACTTTAGTTCCAGCTTTGGCCTCTCATCTAAGGGTTGTCAATAGTGGGGGCTAAACACCTCTGTTTGATGTGAGGGGAATGTCTGCAAACAGTAACCAGACTATCAGGGATATCTCACAAGAGCAGACTGGTCTGGAGTGAACCAGAAGATAAAAGTCACTCCCCACCAACCCCTTGTGCTTTCCTTAATGAGATGAACTCCTGAGTAGCTCCTTACAGTATAGGAAGGGAAAAACTTTGTGTTTAAGTCTCTCTGACTGCATATTCTGCTGACCATGGGCTTCCTTACACAGCAGATCTCACCAGATGGCAGCTTGGTGGTGATACAATTATCCTTTTGAGTCATGCCAGAAATTATTTGTCTGCCACCACATTCCCCATCAAATGAATGCCAGGAACATTTTCACTACTTACTAATCTGTTTGGGACAAATATAACACTTGACTTTGATGGTTTGCAGTGGCTCCCTATGAACTTGCAGGTAGATTTTGGCGAGTTACCACCATAGTGAATTATCTTCTATAGGTTTCCTAGAGAGAACACCTTCCTAGCTGAGTCCCTGCACTTGCTGCTGCTGCTGCCACTTGTCTGAACATAGTTTTGAGCATTTTAAATCACTGAACAGACTACTAAGAGACACAGGATGCATGCTGAGATCACACATCTGCTCCTTCAGTGACAGCCTGGCTGGATACACAGGATTTTACTGAACCAGCAGAACTGGACCCAGGCTGATCTTGTTCTACTTATATCTACTAAGGCAACTCATCTAAGTAAGGCTCAACAAAAGAATGGTTCCTACCATTCCTACAGTCCTGCTCCTAAACGAATTGCAGAATACAATAGCTGTATGAGAACTGCTCTGGAATTGTTTCTCACAAAACATAGAGAAAATATAGGCAAAAGTTAAAAAAAAAACAAAGGGACTGTGTCAAACTGCCAGAAATTGCCTCTAATAGATGTTTTTTAAAGCCAGATACAGTTATACGAATTTGCCAAAATTATTGTTTTCTCTTCAGTATGCAGATAACCTACAGCTCACCATGGAAGGGCTGCTCCTTAAAAGT
>VYZS01023526.1:0-15397 GCA_013400695.1 Neodrepanis coruscans
TTCACCTTGGCCTCCAGCTGGATTTTGTTCTTGATCAGCTGATCACAGCGTTCCTCAGCATCAGCAAGGTTATCTTGCTCCTGGAAGGGGAAAGGTTGGTGGCAGGGTGAAGGAAGAAGGGGAGAGGGGCTGGGGCATCTAAGTCACTCACAGCCTGCACTTGAAGTTGAAGGTCATTCTTCTCCTGCAGCATGGAGACCATCTTCTCCTCCAGCTCCTTCCGTCGGGCCTCTGACTTTTCCAGAGCCTCCTTCAGCCGCCCAAACTCTTCCTTCATGTTCTGTGGGAGGCACGAAGGTCCCCTTGTAAGTCTCATTTCTTCCTCCATGCCCCCACATACCCCTCCCTCTCCCCATCCACCCACCCACCTGCCCCACCCACCCTGTCCTACCTGCATCTCCTTCTCTGTCTCAGCACTCTTCAACAAGGGCTTGATCTTGAAGTAGAGCTTCATCCAAGGCCAGTTCTTCACCCCCATGAAAGCCCTGATGTTCCACTGGATGACCAGCAGTGAGTCCCTGGAGAAAACACAGCAAGATGTAGGACTTCCACTCAGCTGAACCCAACACCATCTCTGTCTCCACTCACCTGCGCTCCAAAATCTTCTTGAATTCCTGACGGGAGAGGAAACCACGGACTTGGGCCTGCAAGCGAGTCATGATGCGGGCCAGGCGCTCATCCCGCATCTCCTCAAGCAGCCCCAGCAGCCCAGCCTTGAAGAATACCTTCAAGGAGAGATGAAGATGAGTGCTGCTGGGGTTTGGAGGCTTGGTAGAGGGGTGCATGGTGGGGCGGATAGAGGGAGCTCAGATAGGCTGGTGGACAAGTAGGTGGTGGGACCATTCCCTCATCTCACCGTGGAGACCTTGTGCATGGTGAAACCACAGAGAATGGAGACCATGTGACCTCACCTTGGTGTGTCCAAACTTGTACTGGTTGTGGTCAATATCAAGGGACCCCAAGAGCTTCTCAGCGCCCTTGCGGCTGTCAATGAACTGCCCCTCAGGGATAGCAGCGGGGTTCAGGATGCGGTATCTAGTAGTTGGAGAGCATAGGATAACCCCGAGATCAGCCCCAGTGGGGTTGTCCACCCCCTCCCCACTTCTACTTCTCATTGCCTACCGCTGGCGGAAGTCTCCATATAGGATGCGGTTTGGAAAGCCCTTGCGGCAGATGCGGATGCCCTCCAGCACCCCATTGCAGCGGAGCTGGTGCATTACCAGGGGGTTGTTCATCACACCTGAGGGGTCATGATGACTGGTGAGTCAAGGCCTGCCCTATAGCATTGCTCTCCAACCCCATGTTTGGCCAGGGACAAACTTCTGTCCTCTTGATAAACCCTCATGAATTGGCTCACCAGGAGACTTGGTCTCATTGGGGATGATGCAGCGAACAAAATGAGGGTGGGTAGACCGTAGGTTGGTCATCAACTTGTTGAGGTTCTCCTGTAGGATGGAAGAGGAAATGATGACGGGAATGAAGCCAGCCCCTGCTGCAACCTAGGAAATGTTTTCCATATCCACACATGCTAGGGTTCCCCAGTAACCCCTGAACTCTCACCCGATGCAGGGCAGAGACAGTCTGGAAGGAGGAACCTTTCTTTTTGGCTCCCTTCCCCTTCTCCACAGCTGTTGGAGAAGAAGAAAGGATTAAATATGTGATGGACAGGGTGGGGACAATCCCAGATACTAAGGACGGGGGTGCCCCTTACGTGCATCTGCCCCAGCATAGTTGGCAAAGAGGTTGGCCAAGAGCTTCAGGGCTGATTTCTGGTAGAGCCCCACCACTGTCTCATTGAGAGGGTCCTTGTTCTTCTGCAGCCACCCAATGATATTGTAGTCCACTGTGCCAGCATAGTGAATGAGGGCAAAGTGTGCCTCTTGTTTTCCCTTGATGTTTCGTGGCTTCCCAAAGTTGGCCGATTTGCCCAGGTGATTATCAAAGAGCTTGGCCTTGAATGTCATGTCTGTGGCCTTGGGGAACATGCACTCCTCCTCCAGGATGGACATGATCCCCATGGGCTGGAAAGAGAAGACTTTGTTTGCCATAGTGAACACCAAGAACAAANGCCCCAACAGCGTAAATCACCTGGAAAGGGATGTCTCACTAGTGAAAGGGCACTCTCAGTGTCCTCCTTGCTGAAGATGGCACCATGCCACCTAAAAAAAGGAAGTTTTTGGGGTTGTCCTGCTCACCTGCTGGACATTCTGCCCCTTGGTGACATACTCATTGCCCACCTTGACCCGAGGGTGGCACAACCCCTTCAGAAGATCAGCCGAGTTCAGCCCCATTAGGTAAGCTGACTTGTCCGCCTCTGAGGATGCAGAAGAGAAAACATGAATCTAGAAGTGCCATGGTGTTCACCCTAGTTCCCTCCTTGACCTTGTCTGACCAACCTTCAGTGCCATCTGGTTCTGCCTGCTCTTCCCGTTGCTTTTGCTTGAACTTCATGTTGCCAAAGTGCATGATGGCACCTGTCAGTTTATAGATGGAGTTCTTCTCCTCTTGGGTGAAGCCCAGAACATCAAAAGCACTCTATGGAGCAAAAATTGTTGGTCAAGGCTTTCTCCGGCCCACACAGACATACACTCACTGCCTGGTGGTCTCTCATCTCACATCCGTGGCCAGGAGCTCCTCTCCATCATCAATGGATGGCACTGTGGTCTCTCCTTGGGAGATGAAGGCATAATCATAGGGGTTGTTGGTCACCAGCATCATGTCTGCAAGGAGATCATGGGGTTGGGACAGGCAGGAATTCTCCAGAAAGGATATGGGTTCAGGTATTTGCAGGTGTGAGAGCATGGCTCACCCAGGAGTTCTGGCTTCTTATTGGAGAGGATCTGGTAGTAGATGTGGTAGTTTCTTTCAGCCTTCAGCTGGAAGATGACGCGGGACTTCTCCAAGAGGTCTGGGATGGGAATGGGAATAGAGAGAAGATGGGTGGAGTGGGGATGAGGAGATGGATGGATGGATGGATGGATGGATGGATGGATGGATGGATGGATGGATGGATGGATGACGGCTTGAGGAAATGGGTACGTGGATGGCAGGATAAGAAGCAGGATGGACATGTGGATGGAGGGATGGGTGATGGACAGCAAGATGTCCTCTCATGGAGCCCTTAACCTACTCACAGGTCTCGATGTCAGCTGATGCCAATTTCCCGGTAGCCCCAAAATGAATCCGGATGAACTTCCCCTGGGAGAGCAGTGGCAGAAGATGGAGGTGGCCACCTTTTCCCAGAAGACCCCAACCCATAGACCCTACCCCATAGACTTCACCCCCAACACTCACGAATCGGGATGAGTTGTCATTGCGAACGGTCTTGGCATTGCCAAAGGCTTCCAAGGCAGGGTTGGCCTGGATGATCTGGTCCTCCAGGGTGCCCTGGTGGGGTGAGACAATATGGGGGGGGCTGTCACAGTGAGGGGCAGGAGATGGAGGGTGTAAGGTTGAGATGGATAGATGAATGGATGGATGGATGGATGGATGGATGGAGGGATGGATGGATGGATGGATGGATGGATGGATGGATGGATGGATGGGAGGACACAAAGGTCCATGAACATCTGCATGGGTGGGGTGGTTAGGTTGGTGGACGGGGAGGTTGGTTGATGCCATGGGTGGATGGAGCGATGGTTAGTTGGAGGGATGAAGTTGGGACAGATGAATGGATGGGTTGCTTGGTTGGATGGTTACTTGGATAGCTAGGTGGTTGGTTGGATGATTGTTTGAGAGATTCATTGTGTGGTTGGTTGGACAGACAGGCAGCAGATTGTTGGCCAGACCACATAGTGTCATCTCCCACCCAGTACCCTCACCTTGCCTGGGGACCCCGTCTCCTTCTTGCCACGGTCACCAATGGCAGCGATGACGGCGAAGTACTGGATGACCCTCTTGGTGTTCACTGTCTTCCCCGCACCGGATTCTCCACTGAGGGCAGCCAAGGAGAGCAAGGGCTTGATGCTGAGGGCAGGGCTATATTGCTAGGGGTGGGGAATCACTGGGGAGCAAATGGGACTTGCAGAAGATGGACAATGGACATCCACAGTGAAGTCCAGGTGGTGACAAAGGGTTGGCTATGCCAGTGGACATGGCTTTAGAGGGAGAGTTAGAGGAGGTAGGTGGGAAGGTATTGGCTGTGAGCGGGGCTAAGACAATGTTTAGGTATGAAGTCACTCACGTGATGAGGATGGACTGGTTCTCCCGATCTGGTAAGATGAGAAGAAACATGAGACTCTGAAGCCCACCTTGGCTCTGCCTCAGATCTGTCCCACATCTCCTGCTCCCCAAAAAGGATCAGGGGATATGGTTATTAGGTCTCTGCAAAAGGTCCCTACCCGTCAGCATGTTCTGGTAGGCATTGTCAGAGATGGAGAAGATGTGGGGTGGAGCTTCACTCCGCTTCTTTCCCCGGTAGGCAGCCACCACTTCAGCATTGTAGACAGGCAACCACTTGTAGGGATTGACCGTCACACAGAAGAGTCCTGAGTAGGTCTAGAGTAAAGNTGGATGGATGGATGGATGGGAGGACACAAAGGTCCATGAACATCTGCATGGGTGGGGTGGTTAGGTTGGTGGACGGGGAGGTTGGTTGATGCCATGGGTGGATGGAGCGATGGTTAGTTGGAGGGATGAAGTTGGGACAGATGAATGGATGGGTTGCTTGGTTGGATGGTTACTTGGATAGCTAGGTGGTTGGTTGGATGATTGTTTGAGAGATTCATTGTGTGGTTGGTTGGACAGACAGGCAGCAGATTGTTGGCCAGACCACATAGTGTCATCTCCCACCCAGTACCCTCACCTTGCCTGGGGACCCCGTCTCCTTCTTGCCACGGTCACCAATGGCAGCGATGACGGCGAAGTACTGGATGACCCTCTTGGTGTTCACTGTCTTCCCCGCACCGGATTCTCCACTGAGGGCAGCCAAGGAGAGCAAGGGCTTGATGCTGAGGGCAGGGCTATATTGCTAGGGGTGGGGAATCACTGGGGAGCAAATGGGACTTGCAGAAGATGGACAATGGACATCCACAGTGAAGTCCAGGTGGTGACAAAGGGTTGGCTATGCCAGTGGACATGGCTTTAGAGGGAGAGTTAGAGGAGGTAGGTGGGAAGGTATTGGCTGTGAGCGGGGCTAAGACAATGTTTAGGTATGAAGTCACTCACGTGATGAGGATGGACTGGTTCTCCCGATCTGGTAAGATGAGAAGAAACATGAGACTCTGAAGCCCACCTTGGCTCTGCCTCAGATCTGTCCCACATCTCCTGCTCCCCAAAAAGGATCAGGGGATATGGTTATTAGGTCTCTGCAAAAGGTCCCTACCCGTCAGCATGTTCTGGTAGGCATTGTCAGAGATGGAGAAGATGTGGGGTGGAGCTTCACTCCGCTTCTTTCCCCGGTAGGCAGCCACCACTTCAGCATTGTAGACAGGCAACCACTTGTAGGGATTGACCGTCACACAGAAGAGTCCTGAGTAGGTCTAGAGTAAAGGGTGGGTGGGTGAGAGTCAGGAGGTGCCACCCCACCAGGTGGTCAGTGGAGTCACCAGAAGTGACATCTTGTGTCTAGGTGGCCCAAGGGGGCTGGAGAAGGGATGTCTTGGGTTTAGGGGGGTCCATGTGATCTGGAGATGGGATATCTTGGGTCTGGGTTACACAAGTAGTCTGGGTGACCCAAGAAGTCAGTTCTGGGTGGCCTATGGAATCTGGAGAAGAGACATCCTGATTTTGGGTGTCCCAAAGGACCTGGGGCATGTTGGTCTGGGTGAGTCAAAAGGTATGAAGAAGGGACATCCTATTTATGGGTGGCCCATGAGATCTGGAGGGATATCTTGGGTCCATTTGGCCCAAGGGGGCTATAAAAGGGTTGTCCAAGTTCCAAAAGAACCTCATGGGCTTCCAACTCACATAGATCATCCAAGAGGCGTAGCGCTCCTTGAGGTTGTAGAGGACGGCAGGCTCATGGAGGAAGGTCAGCATGGCCATGTCCTCAATCTTGTCGAACTTGGGGGGGTTCTGCTGCATGATCTGATCCTCCTTGACCGTTACTGTCTGTTCAAGGTAAGGAGGACAACATGGGTTGGGAGGGCAGGGAAAGGAGTTGTCCCAGTTTTTCCCTCCCATAGGGCTGGGAGCTGGGCATCTAGATGTTCCCTTGGGAGCTGGAGGAGGTCTAGGTGTCCCTCAAGTGATAGAAAAGATGATTTGGGGTCTGGGTTTCCCTTGGGTGATGGAGAGGGTGGGATGGAGTGTCCATGCTGGCGAAGGTGAGTCAGGGTCTAGATGTTTCCTGGGTTCTAGACAAGATGCTGTGGGGTCTGAGAATCCAGTGGGTGCTGGAGAAAGTATGGTGGGCTCTAGATGTTTCTTGAGTCCTAGGGAAGGTAAGTTAGGTTCTTTGTGTCCCATGTGAGATGGAGTTAGTATTTTGAGGTCCTGGTGTCCCAGGTGTGGCTGGGATTCCCCCACCTTGCCATGCTCAGTCTCAGCAGTGATCTTGGAACCCTCACGGCTGACGATGGTGGCCTTGACAAATTCCTCCTTCTCATCAGGAACAAAGATGTCCTTCTTCAGGTCAAAGGGGCGGGTCTGGGCAGCCACTCTTTCCTTCTCCGACTTGCGGAGATAGGGGGCGGCCTCCCCAAATTCAGCCATCTCCACATCAGGCATGGTGGCACTGAGCAGGGGTGAGTGGGACAAGAGGGATCAGACCCTCCCCATGCTGCCAGTTCCTCCTAGTTGATCCCATCCCAACTCCTTCCTTGGTGAACATTTCATCCCCTGTTCTCCAGATCTCCCAGTTTCTTCTTGTCAACCCAGCTCCTCCATTCCTCTTAAGTGCTTCCAGCTAATTCCCAGAGCTCCCAGTCCTCCCAGTCAACCCCATCCGAAGTCCATCCTTGATGGTCTCACCCTTTGCCATTCTTCTCCAGTGCTCCCAGTTCCTCTCTAGTATTCCCTGTTCCTCCCAGCTGTCCTTACCTCCCAGTTCCTCTTTGGTGGTCCCAGTGCCCTCCCCAGTGCTCCCAGTTCCTTTCAGTTAAGTGCATTTTCCCCAGTGCCTCACAGTGCCTGCCCTTTACCCTATTCCAGCAACTCCCAGTACCCCTCCAGTCCCTCCCAGTTCCCCCATAAACCTTCCCAGTACCACCCCAGTCCTTCTCAGTTCCCCCCAGCTCCCCCAGACATCCCTCAGTTTCTTTCAGTGCTCCCAGTACTCAGCCCCACCTCTTTCTGTGGTCTCCAAGTAAGGGGGTGACAGTGTAGACTCAGGGGGTTTCTGGTCCTGTTCCGGGACACAACAACCTTCCAATATGTCCTAGCATGTCCCAGTATATCCCATCATCCCCTCTAGCCCCATCAGTAATTCTCCAGTACACCACAACACACCACTACCCCCCAACTGGTACTGCTTAATAAGTCCCAATATCCCCCTAGGATTTATCCAGCATGCCTCCCCCAGTATCATTCCAGTTCCTCCCAGTTATCCCGTAGACCCTCCCAGCATCATTCCAATTGTCCCTGTTATCCCATAGACCCTCCCAGCATCATCCCAGTCCCTCCCAGCATCATCCCAGTCCCTCCCAGCATCATCCCCTCCCAGTTCCCCCACAGACCTTTCCAGTAGCATCCCAGGCTCCACCATAGACCCTCCCAGTTCTCCCATAGACCCTCCCAGTATAATCCCAGTCCCTCCCAGTTCCCCCATAGACCCTCCCAGTTCTCCTATAGACCCTCCCAGTCCCTCCCAGTCCTCCTATAGACCCTCCCAGTTCCCTCCCAGTTCCCTCCCAGTCCCTCCCAGTCCCTCCCAGTTCCTCCATAGACCATCTGTGTTCTTTCCTAGTCCCTTGCAATTGCCCCCAGTCCCTTGCAATTGCCCTCTCCCAGGCCCTCACAGCGCCCACAGTGCCCTCTGCCCCACCTGCCCCTGGGTCTGCAGGCACTGGCTGGGGGATCCCCCTTATATCCCCCCTCCCCCCCCGAGCTGCGTCACCAGAAGGGAGGGGAAGGCATGGACAGACAGGTGACCTCAAGGCCACCCTACTGCCCCATGGGGACATGGTGACCCCTATAGATCTGCAAAGCACTCCCCAGCTCTATAGAGCACGCCTCCACTTTGTAGTCTTATAGGATCCTCACCACCCTGTAGGGTGCAGTGATTCCAGCCCCATAGAACCCCCATATCTCACCCCCATAGGGGCCCTATAGCTTCTCCTTACCTAATAAGACACAATTCCACCTCCATAAGACACTCCCAGTCCCACAGGACACCTCTCCAGCACCATAGGAAATCCACAGGACCCTCCTCAGACCCACAGGATTGCTGTATTTCCCTCCATTTGACCCCGTAACTCCTCGCAGCCCCATAGGACCTCTATATATTCCCCTATAGGATTCTTATAGCTCCCCCCATTACCAAAGGCCAATCTCAGTCCCACAGAATCTCTGTAGGGCTCCCCCAGATCCATAAGACACCCCTCTCTCAGCCCTGTAGGGGCCCCCTGTAGCCCCCCCATGGTTTATTATGGGATTGATGAGGCAAACCAAAAGGCTCGCCCAAACCAAAAGGCTCGCCTGGGTGCCCCCAGGGTGGAGGAGGGGACAGACAGACAAAGGACAGGTGTGACCCCCCCCTTCCCCCTCAAGGGAACTCAGGCATCCGGACCTCTCTTCCTATCCCTTTGTTCCCTCCCCCTCCCTCCACAATGGGATATTTTTGGGACATCCCCCCCCACAACCCCTGACATATGATCAGCTTGTGACGCCAGTGGGGCTGTGGGGCACCTTCACCTCATAACCATATATGGGGCTGGCCCTATAGGTCCCCCTTCTTCCCCCCTCAACCCCCATAACTCACCTAAGAATAGCCAGAGGGCCCAGGCATCTGAGTCCCATAGATGCCATTAGACTCCCTACAGGGGACTCAACATGTCTGAATTCTCCTAATTTTCCTAATTTTCCCCAAGGTTTCCTGATCTTTCCACAAATGTCCTGCTTTTCCCTTAATTTTCCTAGATATCCCCCAATCAGCCACCAATTTCCTTGGTTTCCCCATTTTCCCCAAACTTCTGTCAAATTGCCCTGAATTTCCTTGGTGTCCCCTGATTTTTCCACAAATCTCCTCATTTTTCCTCCAATTTGTCCCAGATTTCCTTGTTTTCTCCTTGATTTTCCCAAATTTCCTGTTTCTCCCAGATTTCTCAATGTTTTCACCAAATTTTGTTTCCTCCAACTTCTTCCTAATTCCCCACATTTTGCTAATCCTCCCTCAGTTTCCCCTTATTTCCCTTAATTCTTCACGAATTTTCCACAATTTTCCTTATTCTGTCTTTTTTTCATCTAAATTTCTGCTTATTCTCCCTCAATTTGTCCCAGTTCCCCCAATTTTTCCTTTATTTCAGCTAAACTTTCTTAAATTTCTATACATTGATTCCCTTAAAGTATCTTATTTTCCGGAATTTCCCAGATTTTGCCACAATTCCCTCAGATTTTCCCCCAAATTTCCAATTTCTCCTAATTTTCCCTGAATATATCCCCAATTTCCCCTAATTGAAATTTATTTCCCCAATTTATGCAAATTTTCATCTTTTTCCCCTCATGTATAGTACTTTCCCTAGTTTTTTCCTAATCCACCAATATCTCATAATTTGCCCCAATTTTTCCCTTTATTTCCTCACAATCTCCACAATTTCCTCTATTTCACCCTAATTCCCACTGATTTTCCCCTGTATTTCCACAACTTTTCTTATTTTCTCCAGATCTTTCATAATTTGCCCAATGTCTTGATTGGATATGGGGGGGAACATAGTGACAAGGATGAGGAAAAGGCTGAGTTACTTAATACCTCCTTGGCCTCAATCTTCAATAGTAAGACCAATTGTTTGCAAGGTCCTCAGGACAATGAGCTGGAAGACAGGGATAGGGAGCAGGACGAAGTCCCCTTAATCCAAGGGCTGTGTCACCCAGGCATTTCTCTCCCAGGCATTCTCTTCGCTAGAATGTGCTCCTGGTCCTGCAGAAGCTCCTTAACCTTCCAGGACAGATGTGGTCGGCCGGTGCTTGTCCCTTGGCTGAAGAGGACTTGAGTTGAACTTGTTTTCGACTGACAGAGCTAGAACTTTACTTGACTTTAGTTTTGGCAATTGGGCCTTCTGTGTCTCTTCAGACGAAACCTCTCCAGGCTTCCAACCCTCTCCTACCTCCACCCTCTGTCTAATGACCAGTCTTCCGTTCCTGGCACTTCTTCTTGGTGCCAAAAAGCAGTCTCATCTCTTGTCTTTGACTATTTGTGTTCCCTGACCATCA
Source organism: Neodrepanis coruscans (assembly GCA_013400695.1). NCBI lineage: Eukaryota > Metazoa > Chordata > Aves > Passeriformes > Philepittidae > Neodrepanis > Neodrepanis coruscans. The sequence goes on from VYZS01023526.1 coordinate 10,309, forward strand.
CACTGAGCTGTTTCTGTGCTGTCCCATCTGCCATCCTGCCTCCCATACATGCTTCCTTCCAAGTGCTGCCAGCTACAAGCAGAGCCACTTCTCACCCACTCCAGCCATGCTCCCCTGTGTCAAGCCTTCTGCACTGTGCCCTTCCTTACACCTCTGGTAAGGCCTTGGGACCCCAACCTGCTTCAAGGCTTCCCGGAAGGCACGCTTGGCAACAGCCTTTGAGCTGCCATCATGGATGGGGTCCTGTATTTTGCTCTCAAGAGAAGGGAAAAGAGAAGGGACAATGGATTTTATTGATACAAGAGTGATTTAACAAAGTTCAATGGCAAGTGTGACAGTGGCTTAAGAAAACTTGACAGCCAGGTGCACTTGAGTGTTTACTGCAGAGAGGACAGAGTGAGACAAAACTGTCCTGACCTTGAGGAGTCCCTTTGAGAGCTGTCCCTGTTTAAGGGAAGTTCCTGGCATGCAGCCCACCGCTGTTCAGGAGTGCTCAACAGGCTCAGGGCTGCCTACTATTTATGGAATAAGATGACTCATGGTCATATCTTCGCACCAACTACAGATGTTTGTTTCTTCCAGCCTTAGCTGCAGCCGGACTTGGAACAGCACTGTGGTTGGTGGGATGCATTGTTCCGATTAGCCATTGGCCATGATGTTCTGTCTCCTTTGAATCCAGTTTGGGTGGGTATAGCCAACAGCACCAAGGGTGTCCATGACAAACAACTGCCACCAGTGCCACTCAGTTTACTCCCCCTTCTCACTATGAAATAAAGATCAGGTTAGGGCATGGGGAGCACTCCTTTCCATCACAGGTGACACAGCTCTTTCTGGAACTGAAGCAGGATCAGAGCTTCACTCAGCATTTCTCTTAACTCATTTTCTGCAGGCCAGGAAAAAATCAGCAACAGAGAGACAGTCACTGCTGTGTCTGGCTGCCCAGAGAGGTCGAAATGGATGTGAGGCAAGCAGCAGGAGGGAGTTCCTATAGAAAACAGCAATGGAAACCATCGGTACGTAGCTTTTTCTTTTAAAAACAATCTCAAGGCAGGCTACTGCAAGTTCAGAGGCAGACAACAGGTGCACATCATGCTGATACTGTGCACATCTACCCAGTCTAATCTCAGAGTTCCTACTGTGCATGTAGCTTGGGCAGAGACAGGGAGGGCTGCAAGACACAAAGAGCAAGGGAAAGGTCTGCTGTTTCCAAGTGTTTCCTCTCAACGACAATTCTCTCTTCTGCTTTGCTGCTTGTTCCCCTCCCCAAACACTGGTCCTACTGAATGCCCTGCCCCACTCCCTCCCATTGCACCAGCCCTGAACTAACTGCTCAGTCCTTCAGGGCACTTTCCAAAACTTGTCCAGTTGGACCTGAAGTAGTTCTGCCCACAGACAAATTTCTGAAATGGCAGCATGCTGAAGGCTGGGGCAGCAGGCTCTACTGCTGATCAAAGTCAAAGGACTCAAGCCTTCATGCCAAGCCAGTGCTTTGTTGAAACCTTCATAGGCCCAGTTCTGCCTTTTCACTGCTCTCTATCAGCTGTGTGCATCACCACAGGCTATGGAGACATTGGTGTTGGGTCCATCTGACCTTTGCCTGAACAGCCACTGTACACAACCTCAGCCACAGACTGTGAATGAGTGGCACTGTGTGCTCTGGAGTTATGCTCACAAAACCAGTCTTGACCTGAAGAAGAACCCCTGTGTGTTGGAGGGGCTGAACACAGCAGGAGACACAGGGCCAGTAGACTGCTGCTGTCCTCTGGAGGCTTTCTTCACCAAAATGTCGTACATTGTAAACACTGTCAGACACATGCCAAAGCTCTCCTTATGCTCAGAACTCGGTCTAAGACAGGGTCATGCCTCACTAGGGAGGGCGCCCACTCTCCTTTCTGTGGTCATGATGGTGCTACAGGTGCTGCAACAGGTGGACGTTCCTAGAACATGCTCCTGTTCCTTCAGAAGCTCCTCAACACCCTGGGGCAGCCAAGGTTGGCCAAAGCCCCCTCTTCATGGCCCCACATCCACTTTCTCTAAGGCAGAGGACACTGGAATACCCCTGTCAGCAGCTTTCTGCTCTTGGCTAGGCTCCTCTGGCCACAGCAGGGGAAGTAAGTCAAGGCAGAACAGAGCCCTGGACACCTCCTAAATCACCACTCTCAGGTGTGAGCTGTAGAATCATCAAAATCATCAAAAGAGAGCAGACTGACGAATAGCACCAGGGTCACTGTCTTCAGAGTCTTTGTTTTCCTGCAGCGCAGCAAGGAGGAAAAGGATGTCGAAGCTGATTTTACCTGTGCAGTTCAGCAGCAGATTCAAGAGCAGCAATAGGGACTGCAGGTCTTGAACCTGGCATTCCTGGCTAGAGGATCAGCTTGATCCTGCACAAGTTTGAGTCGGTTGTATAGTCATCACCAAGTTGTTTCCAAGTGCACCAGGGGTCACCTGGAAGGGCAGCATTTGGCACCATTTTTTTAGGGACAAAGGGCTCTGGCTCCAGAGGAGGATAAAGAGCAGCAACAAAAGGCCAGACCTTATATCTGTGGGAGTGGAGAGAGATTCTTTGGAAGTGGAAGGGATGCAATGAAGTGCCCGTTCCTCCGGTCCATTGTCCGGTTGGTACTTGTGCTGATGTTGTTCTTTATTTCCACTCAAGAGAAAGTTCCATCTGTGGCCTAGCAGTTCAACAGCCAGCACCTCTTTACGCTGTTGAAGTTTGCCAATGACACCAAACTGAGTGGTGAAGTGGAGCCTTTGGAATGGAGAGATTCCCTGAAGGATCACCTGGATAGGCTGGAAAAATGGGCTACCAAGGACATTATGAAGTTTAACAAGGATGAGTGTAAGGTCTTGCACCTGGGAAAACATAATCCAGGAGTGCAGACAGGCTAGGATGTACCTGGATGGGGAGCAGCTCTGTGGAAAGGGATCTGGGGTTCCTGTAGGACAAGCAGCTCAATCTGAATGAATACTGTGCTGCTGCAGTAGAGAAAGCCAACAGGACTCTGGGTTATATCAACAAGGAAATCACCAGCTGAGACAGACTCCTTACCCCATTCTATTCAGCACTTACAGGTCACACCCAGAATACTGTGTTAAGTTTTGGTCCCCTCTGTGCAAAATTGATGTGGATGGGCAGGAGGGGAGAAAGGCCACAAAAATGACCCAAGGACTGGAAAGCCTGACATATGGCTGAGAGAAGTGGGTTTGTGTGGGAGCAAGTTAACTTGGCTGCACCAGCTGCATGGCTGACTAGGACAAAAAAGACCTTTGGCCTTGAAGCCCGTGTTTTGAGAGAGAGCATGAGAAAGCAAAGTAGAAAACTACTTTGAGGCATGCATGGTGGTATGTATGATAGGTGGCTGAAAGCAGCCACACGGAGTGTGAGAAAGTGAACATGTGAAGTCAAACATGGAGTTGCAAAGGTGGTGAGAATTCTAATTACCTGAATGCTAACAGCAGGTGCTGTTATTACAAAGAGTATAATAAAAGGGAATGTGGAGCAGGGACTCAGGTGGTAGTGATCCCCAAATCGACTTGTGTGTGTGCAGTCTCATCCACTAATAGACAATTAATGACAGCGATAGACAATTCATTTCATTAATAATTAATTACCCCAATAATTAGTGACCCCGATAGGTTTGTTCAGCCTTGAAAAAAAAAGGCTTGGGGGAGCACCAAGTTCTACTATTTAAAGGGTAGCCACAAAGATAAGATTCTGTTTTTGCAAGGAATCATGTGGAAAAGATAAGGGGTAACGGGCAGAAGTTACTCCTGGGGACATTCTGGTTCACCATAAGAGGAACATTTTTCACAGAGAGAACAATGAACCACTGGAATAATCTCTCCAGGGAAGCAGTGGATTCTCCAGCATTGGGCACCTTTAAGATCCACTTGAACAGGGTGCTTGGGCCATCTTGTCTAAACCGTACTTTTGCCAAGAAAGTTTGGACCAGATGATTCTTGAGGTCCCTTCCAGCCTAGTATTCTCCGGTTCTATGATTCTATGATATGTACCAGAAGCAGATAGGGAGCTATTTGCTTCTACCTGGTAGAGACTCCACTATGTACATTTACTCCCTTAGTGCATATTTTAATCGGTCTGATCATTGTTGTACTGTCTAAAAACTGGAAACATTCCCGTTGCCACAGGAGGTCACTGTTGGGCAGTATACGTCTGCATGTGGCAGTGATGAGCATTATCCTTCCACTTTTGAAAAGAAGCTGTTACAGCTTACAAAAGGACTGGCAGTGTGTGAACCCTTGACCTAGGGAAGGAATATAAAATTGCATTGCCAATACCTATTCTTTAACCTATGCTTGCTGGTAAACCAGTACCTTTAGGTATAGCATGTAAGACCCCTGTACAGAGGTGAGGACTGTATGTCTATCATTGTGAAACTATAGCTGGCTTAGCCAAGGAGAGTAAGTTACTGAAATTATGGTGCATATAGGAATGCTCATGGAATACATGGATCCTCCTTTCACTTCTGTCCAGGATGTCCCTGAGTTCAATCCCTGTTACCCAGGTGGCGTCTGATTGACTGACAGGAACACAAAATAGAGTGCAAATGACAAGGAATGGCTGCTGCTGTATTTGGAGCTGAAGACACTGTAGTAACTGAGCAAATAAAAGTGGCGTTTTTTTCAAGTAGCAAAACTCTATGCCATAGCATTAATTCTTAGAAATGGTCCATAGGCCATATACACTGATTCCTCTGCTGTATGGGCTAGTGCTACACAAATGGCTAGGAAATTGGGCAAACTACCCTTATATCTCAATATATAGGGGGAAAAAATATTAGGAGCAAATATGCCAACTGTGATCCTATTCCTATAGGTCATATAGCAGTACATCAGAAAATGATGGTGTTTACATTCAAGGCATTTCTTCTGTCTCAAATGCTGAATGGCTACATGAATCATTGCACACTTCAGGGCATATGACTTGCACCAGCATGCCAGAAGGTGAGGATGGCTGATTACTAAGAAACAAGCAGCTCATGTAGTGAGACGAGTGAATTTGATATTGAAAATAAGGTTTTTCTTGTCCAAAATCAACAACAAGCAAATCTTGGGGAAGGAAAAG
>VYZS01023533.1:6897-20101 GCA_013400695.1 Neodrepanis coruscans
CGCCCGCCGCGGAGAACATACCTGGGCTGTAGGGCACAGGCACCGTGCGCAGCGTCTCCTCGGCGGCCGCGCCCCGCAGGCTGCCCCGGCCCGCCCGCCGGCGCCCGACCAGGAACCGAGCGGAGCCGCCACTGCCGCTGTACAGCCGGAGGGAGGCACGGACGGGAGCACCCGCCCCCTGCCGGTGGCGGACCGGGGCCGCGGCGGCACCGCCTCCGTTACACGCCGCGGTCCTGCCCGTCCAGTGGTTGCGCCCTCGCTCAGGTGCGAGCATCCACAGCCGGTCATCTGTACAGAGGGTACCAGGTGTGACCCAGACTCAAAACTGCTGCTCGGTCCGGGAGGAAGACCAAAATGTTTCTGCTTGTTTTCTGTTATATTTTACACACTTTTTTTTTCTTTTTTATCCCAGACACACTGGAAGTTATCCTGTGTTACCGAATAGAAAAAGCATTTCGGCTTTAAAATAAAAAACAACTTCTTGTATTTAAAAAAAATTTGTAATCAGTAGGAGAGAGCCAATCTGTGTAATTGTGTAAGAGAAAATGTAATCCCCGTCTCTTCTTTATCTTTTTTTTTTCTTTTTTTTGACTCATGTTCCTCTAATTCCACCGTGAGTTGGGGGTAGCTAGAAAGGTAGGAAGGTAGGGATAGTTGAGGTAGGCAGGGAGGTAAGTGGGAAGAACAGCATTTTATTGTGTAAAAGATTTCTGTTAGCCTGACTCCCTCAGCTGGATTGTTGTTGGGGTGGGTATAGAAAGTGCTAGAGCAGCAGAGAGCCGGGGTTTTGTCAATTCCACTATTGTCAAACCAGCAAGACAGTATTTTTACAAAATCATCGTGGCACTTCTCTTAGCAGAGAACAAAGCCACAGCGAAAATTTAGGACATCATCAGTGTCAGGTAGACAAAAGGAAGTTTCCATGTGTTATTTTAACGATTCTGGTCAATAGATCTTTCTTTTATCTCTTTTAGAACAACATACTTTGATACCAGCTGTTCCTTGGTACAGCATAGTTATTTGATCATCAGTCAAGTCTTCAGTAAACTTTCATAACGCATTGAAGTTTCAGGCATGCTATAATCTCAAAGGAATATCTAGTGGGAGCATTGCCAAAGAAAAAAGGTATTTATAACTTTTAATTCTCAATGATGATATAGATATAGCTTAGCTTGACAGTTATTTCAGTGCTTAATATATGAAATTTCACCATGTTCCCCTGATTACTTATTAGGTGACACTGCCTACGGTGAGAGATTAGTTAAGTCAGTATGCTAACAGAGGCTGACTCCTTTGATAAGCAAATGTTTGCAGTAGAAACAAACATTTTAAAAAAAGATCATATAGGTGGCAGTATCAAATTATTAAAAGAAGAAATAATATTATTTGCACAACAACCAGTGCCCCAGAATACATCTGTATCAAAGTCAAAGAAATAAGTAAGACTTGAGAATGGCTATAATTAACTCCTGTTGATTATTTACCTGGCTGAAAGGGCACAACGACATGTAGAGAGTGGAGAGTCACTGTTCTCTGAAAGTGTGGCAGCTGACAGAAGCAAAGAAGAAGGGATATGGTCTCAATAAGGCCCCAAGTTCCTCTTTTCCCCTTTTTTTTCTAATTTGCCTTATAATGAAATTCCTGTGGCCATTAAGTAGAGGTCTTCCATAAGAAGTACAAATAATATCTATACCTACAGGAGTTTACTTTTTGTTATTGTCTTTGATGAACTGAGCATTTTTGCTTCTGTAAAATAAGAAATTTGGTATGAAACAGAATGTGTTTCATAGCCACATACATTCTATATGCTTCATCGTGACCTAAATATGTTCTAAAATTATTTTTTTAATTCTAAAATGCTTATATTTATTTAAAAATAAACAACAAAATAACTTGGTTTTATAATTATACTGTTTAGGAGAATGTCGTGGTTTTACCTCTAAAATAGCGATTCTGACAAGAGATGTCCGAGAGAAGCCACACACACACCCAAAAAGAAAGAAAACACACAAATATCACAGTTTATTTCACACACACAGAAAACCAACAATAAAGTGCGAAAACGGACAAATTAAGCTTTCCCAGGGCCCGTGTTGGGGTGAGAACGCTCTGGAATAGTGCTGGTCTCTCTCTTGGGCTCCTAAAGAGACGCTGGGATAATTAGAGAAGACCCGCAGCCGACCTGAGGACCTACAGCAGCACGAGCCTCCGCTCAGCTTTCTGAAGAAAAACACTCAGACAGTTAGAAACCGCGAGCCCCCCTCCCCCTCCCTTCAGCCCTGGGAAGGGATTTCAGTGCTGATGGAACGATGTAGTCTTTAAAGCCGGGCTATGGCAGCAGAGAAATCGCTAATTTGCCCGCCCAGGGAAAAAAAAACACAAGAAGAAAACGACCCCCCAAGGAAGAAGTCCACCCCCCAGGAAATCACGAGGAAATGCAATCCCGAGAGAGAAGTCCACCCCCCGGAAAAAATAATCACGAGAAAACGTGGTCCCCAAGAAAAGGAAACAGTTCACCCCCAGGGAAAAATACCACACCGGGCTGCCGCTGCGGAATCGCTGAATCTGTCCCCCATGTGGATGTGGTCTCGGCGCGAAGACAAGGAGCAATGCTACCCGAATGACAGCCAGAGCCCAAAGAGAAAGATGGCACCCGCTCTCCCTTTTTTATAGGGGGCCCTGATCTGCGCATGTGCAGATGGGCCCCAGGGGGCCGGCCTTTTCTGCGATTGGCCGATTAGCGTTGCGGACCCCGCCCCGGGTACAGCCCCCCGCATGCAGTTGCTCACGGGAAACGCTGTGGCCAGCCGGAAGCGACGCGCGGGCCGGGACTGCATATCCGGTAATGGCGGCGCACCCAGCGCCATGCGGCCGCTGCTGCCAGGCTGTCACTGCTGCTGGCGCCGCCACTTCCGGCCGTGCCGCCCCCGCTCGAGGCCGCCTTTCCCAACAAAGTTGCCGCGGCGCCTGCCCGCGGCTCAGCTCGACTCCGCTGCACTCCGCCGTCTGTGCTGAGCTGAGCTGAGCTGAGCTGTGCTGTGCCGTGCCGCCACCGCCTCCGCAGGGCCGGGTGGCAGCGCAGGCGTGCAGTGCAGTAGGACAAGCTGCCGTTCCCCACCGGCTCTGGCACATGGGTGCTGGTGCCGCTGCCGCCGCCCCACAGGACAAACGCGGCTCCACCGCCCGCCCAGCGGGCACCGGGAGGGGCGGAGACAAGGCGGGGATCTGCCGCCCTCCAAGGCGCGGGTCCCTCTTCCGGGGCGAACCCATCTCAGGGTGCCTGGCTCTTCACAAAGAAAAGAGGACTCCCTCTGAGGCTCCTGCCGGCTTCTCCGGGATCGATTGCGTCACCACTCTGGCGCCTCGCGGCGCCCGCTCAGCACAGCGCCCTGCAGCCCACAACTCCTGGGCTCAAGCGATCCTCCGGGCTCAGCCTCCCCGGCAGCTGGGACCACAGGCGCGCGCCACCGCACCCAGCTCGAGACTCATGCCCTCTCCCCCGGACCTCCACGGGCCAGGGAGAGCTCACCGGATGCTGCTCGCTGCGGCACACCCGCTGGGCTGCACCTGGGCGGGCCCCGCTCCAGCCTGCGGGGCTCCAAACGGGACTGGGGCCCGCGCCAAGCTTGGAAGGGGAGGAACGATTTCTAATTTTCAACCCACGACAGAGAAACACTGTAACTATTTATTTTGCAAACATCAGAAATAAAAGTGTCTTAAGAACTTGCATCAGGCCTGAACAAAGATAACCTTGTTGACGTTACTCACATCTTTGACAAGTTTCTTTGCTAGCGTCTCTAGCATTTGACCTGAACTTTCTTGTCTCTCTCATAATTCTTTTTACTAAGTGGAATTTGTAGCACTGCACTATGTTTGTTTTTATTGAAAATTAATATGTTTCTTTCATGTAGTCACAGGAAAACTGAATGTACTGTGTGCCTCATTTAGCATCCCAGGGATAAATTAAAATAAAGCTCATTTAGCTAACAGGGATGAATGAAAATAAAGTAAAATACAGAAGCAAACTCTTTCAGGTGCTTCACCTTTAGACTCCAGCAATAAACGTTCTGCTAACCAGTCATCAGTCTTGATTATCGGTTCTGGTATCTGGTGACTTTTAAAAGTACTATTCCCCCTTAAGACTAAACTTACTGCCGTAAACTCATACTTCTGCAGATCTTTCCATGCTGCTTTAAATGAGCCAGCCTCAGATTACTCTCCAAATCTTGGAATATCTCCGGCATAAAAGTTATTTTTCTCAACACAGTAGCACAATCATAGGAAATACTCATCTTTACATTTGGTAGCATTATTTTTACAGTGCTGTAATCATTAAGAGGCAAATGCTAGACCATCTTTTAGATATTACAGAGGGGGGAAAAAATGAAGAAAGTTCCTTAGAGAATGCTGCAGGCAGTTTGCCTTGAAGAAATTGGAAAATGTGATTTTCATCAAGTTATGAGTCTTTTAACTATAAATAGAAACTAAAATGTAAAAGCAAAACATGAAACACACTCCTCTCTTCTCTCCTGCCTCTTTCAAACGTGTGAGAATATGTATGAAAAAATCTTCCTTAAAATGACATTTTCTTAGCTTTCTGTCTGGTGTTATCAAATTTAATGTAAACAGCATGGGTGTGTATCTGGAAGAGAATGTATTATTTAGTGTTTGCCCTATGATAGGGTAGGATTCAAAATACTTATCCTCTCATTTTTATGACTTCTCACCATGTTGCTATCAGAAGTTAATTTGCATGCAGCCAAAATAGCAGGTCTCTGATTTGAGGTGTCTGAGTAGCAATGATAGAATGGATGGGTATGGAAAAAAAACCAAAAATATAGTCCAGATGATGGACCTGAATACCTACAAACCTTTTTTGTCACTGAGGCACCTGTCCTGATCAATATCTCACAGATATCTCCTTTGTCTGTAATGTCCAAATAAACTCCAGTTCCAAGCATTCCCAAACATTCAGGTTTTGGTTGTGGATTTTTTTTCCCTTTATTTAGGTTTTTATTTCACTTGAAATTCATGCAATTATAAAAGGAAATATGCAAGTGAGCAATATTCCAATGAAATCAGTATAGTTGCAATTCCTAAAGTATTGTTCAGTTCTTAGAGACTGACATAGTAGAGACCAAAGTCTTCTGTAAATTATATATGCAGAATAGGTTAGAGGGAGCTTTTTTATCTGGTTTGCTAAAGTACCAGATGTTACAAGGGCTATTCCTTGCATATGACATCCTATTAATTCCTTAGGAAATATAATGTTCTTTGTGAAATCAGGCAGTTTGGTACCACTTGGGATGGGATATTCTGTCATTTAAACAGAAGAAGTCAGAGGTGATAATTTTCTTTTGCCATATGAGACTCAGAAAGATTTGTCTTAACATCTGGCACATAAGTGTTAGTACAGTGACAGTGAAATATTACTGGCTTGAGGACTTATGAGCAATGTATGAAAAGCTGTAGGCAATAATAATAAAAAAATAAAGAGCAAAATGCAGATCTTCTGCAAAACCCTTCTTCTTGGATGTAGATATCTTATGGTTCCCACATATTAAATTACTGAGTCTAAGCGGTCTCCCAAAAAGCTTTTGAAGTCCTAAAAATCAGTTCTCCAGTTTTAGATGAGGAGCATCTGAGGAACATTTCCAGCTGAGATTGTACTCATTGGGATTAAGAACAAGCATCACCAGCTGGAAATTGTAGGCACCCTGAGACAGACAAACAGATGGTATTGTTCATGAGCATTGTGAAAGGTTACAAGCACCACTCTGAACATCTTGCGGCAGCATGAGAATTCTTCCATACAATAAAGCTCCTCCAATTATAACGACTTGAAATAGAAAGCATGTGGAGCTTGCTTCCAATGCTTTATTTCAGCATGATATTGTTTCTGACTCATAAGCTCTCAGTCGGCTCCTACCTTTCCCAAGACAAAGTTTCATGCATTCCTGCTAGTCTCTCACAAAAGGTGAGAGACTCCTCCCCTCCCCTCTCCGCTTTCCCTCCCAGTCCTCACTAAACTGCCTATATCCATCAATTGCACCACCCCTGTTGTGTGAGCTATCCTATGTCATCGCTGTAATCCCAGTGAGATATAGTAGTCCTGCAACTGCATACAGACCTCTAATTCCCCCTGTTGGTTCTCCATACAGCGTGCATTCATGCACAAGCATGTTAGATAAGGCACCCACCAGTTAAGCCATTGTACCAGAAAAAAAGATGAAAGCTTTTCTCACAATGCCATAATGTTGGCACTTCCTCATTTGCTTAAATTGATCTCTTTCATCCTGTTCTGTTTTTTACACATCATCTCACATCACTTCCTTATTTGATTGTAGGCCATCGTCTCCCCGCTTTTTATTCCTAGTTTAAGGTTCTCCTTACCACGTTGGTCAGCTGTATGGCACAGCTACTTTTGCTCCCTTTTGTCATGAGGACCCTGTTTGTTCCTAGGAGTTCCTACGTTCAGATAGGAACTTACAATCATAAAAACAAAATCCTTGTTATTGATGCCAGCTTCATGATGCCAGCTGGTGATCTGCAGTATCTGTCCACTCCTCCTCAAGCCCTGCCTTTCCGTTCTCTTGCAGGATCAACTAGAAAACCACATGGGCTGCTATGTCATTGAGCCTCTCTGCCACAGCCATATAGTTATGCCTAATATGTTCATAGCTTTCCATGGCAATATCATTGCTGCCCATGTGGAAGAGCAGCAGAGGATAATAGTCTTTTTTTTGGCATCTGAGATACAAGCACAAGCAAGAAGGAAATGCCCTTTGCCAGCAGGTGAGGTCAGCCTATGGGGACCTCCCTCCCTACATCAGGGAAACTGCCCCTGCTATCACTTTCAGGTTCCATCTGGTATTGTTGCAGGGTAAGACTTATCTGGTGTGTCTGCTTTGCTGGACTGAGCTCCTGGCCCTCAGATGCTGCCAGGGCACTCAGTATTTTGTAGGTGTAGATATGCAGATATGAGTGGGAGCCTTCTTCCAGTTGCTAGAAGCCAACAAACTCTAGCCCTCATCATGATTTCTTTCCTCCCACCTGTATAAATGCATGAGGAATGTGCTCTGTTTTTCACACATCACAAATGATGAGAGAAGAATTGATGGACAATCTCTCCATGACCACCCACAACTTAGTGCTTAATAAAGAAAACCACTCTTCCCATCTTACCAACATATAAACCATCGTCAGCAGTTGTCATGTGTCTGTGTTTTTCTAGCCAAAAGGAAAAAAATGACATCTTCTGAGAAAACTCTCAGGGTGATGGGACAAAAAGACAGGGCAGCTCAGCAAATATCTACAGGGTAAAATCTGTGCTCAGTTTGGCCCATAGGTGCTGTATAATAAAACCCATTAAATCCTATTTATAAAGAAATAGAAAGCAGCCTGTATAGTTAAGGATTCTGCCAGCTCATACAGTTGCCACCAGAATGGAATGACCAGACCCCATCCATCTAAGCCTCAGGTGATGGGTAATATAAAAAATGCAGAGACATTGGTGATCACTCCGTCCCTACTGTCATGCTTAGCTAAACCACAGAAAAGAAATTGCATCCTTAGCTGTAGATTGATAGGCCCAGTCCTGAAGAGTGGATTCTAGCTCTAACCACAGAGTTACAGAACTGGTAACAGAGGCATCTTAAAAAAAAGAACTTGGACAACAAACACACTCTGGGTACAGCAGACCTAAATGCAGATGGTTTTATGTCAAAGGGACTTATCTAGAGACTAGACTAGGCTCCAGCTAGTATAAGCAGCTCAACTCTAATGGAAGGGTCCCTGGTAACTGTAGAAACTCCAGGAGCAAGCACCTGGTGATGCAGCAGAGCTGCATAAGATCACACTGCAAAAATTATTTTTTCAAGGGCCAGAAGATACGGCATTCTGAGACTAAAATACCAAAGCTGTGGCAGTTTGGATGATGAGATTATAAAGTATTACTTTGCAGTTCTGGGGAAAGGAACCAGAAACATGAGAAATGGAACCAGAAACATGAGAACTTCTGGAATCACTTGGAAGATATCAGCTCCTCAGTTAACCCATATGCACTCTGATACTGTTCACTTGCCACCTTCACACTGTTGTTATGTCTCTATGGATCTCTCTGCTGTTGCTGAGCATCTCAAAGTAGCACAGTAACACTCATAGTGAAATGATAGCAGATTGGTTTTGCCGGCAGCTAATCAACTCCTGTCTCAAAAGCTCCTCACAGTCCAGCTGGGACAGAGGTTCAGCCTTGCTGAGCAATAAAACAAGTGCAGTGGAGACTTTCTATTCACCACAGGCATGGTGATTTTCTAAACTTAGCAGTTAGGAAGAAAAATATTTCTTATCGATTACTTCCTTCTACAACAGAGTTGATACTATTGCTGAAACTCAGATATTTTTGAAGGAGGTTTATCTCAATAGCCAAAGTGGTATGGTATGAGAACCAGACAATTTTAAAAACAGTCTCATTAAGCATAATATCTTGTCAAAAGAGATACCTTCCTTTTGCAGTAAGACACTCCCTCCCTGAATATCAGGACTTTTAACTGTTTCACGTGCTGCTGGGTTCAATAGTCTACAAGCCTAATATCATAGATTTTCTGACAAACGAATAATATGACTTAAAGTAAATTTTAAAACCCTATGATACAACTACAGATAACTTAAATTCTATTTCAAATAATGACACTGGAAGAATGTTTGCTTTTATTTATAGCAAGGGGCTGTACAAACAGCATTGGAAAGAAAGAGCTTATGAGGTACAGGAAGATGCAGCTTGTAAGCAATTCCAAATCAGGCACCTTTTGCTGCTGGAGTATTTCTTACTCTGCTTTTGCTGGATCAGTTCACCAGTTTGTTAAACTTGTGTTTCTCAACTTAAATACTAGCTTGTAGGATGTCCAGACAGCAAAATCTCCTATAACCTCCACACCCCCTCCCATTTGAAAAAAAAAAAAAAAAAGAAAAAAAATGCAGAGGTGTCCAACTTCCCAATTAAAGCAAGCTTCTTCAAAGAACTTTTTCCTCCATCAAGTCTGCACAGCAGGCCGTGGCCTGTCTTTCTAGCCTATGGCTCTGTAGGAAATTTCACTAGTTCTAAAGGATGTGAGGTTGTACCTGTGCCTGTCTGTGTATGTGTACAGAATTGCTTGCACTTCTTACTTCTTAAATAAAGAAATAACTAACAGCCCTTTCTAAGAGCATTCCCAAAACAAAGTAGACAACAGTTTTGGGTTTTATCATTTGTATTTCCTTGAATGTGTTTTTTCTTTTTCTTGTTTGTTGATTAGGTTGTGGGATTGTTTGGGGGGTTTTGTGTGTTTGTCTGCTTTTTTCCCCTTCTCTCTTTTTTTTTTTTTTTTAAATTTTTGGCAAAATATCTTGTCAAAAGAAAAATCTATTTATTCCTTTAAGAAATAATCTAGGCAAGACTTGAATTCTAGACTTTTATTACTTGCAATCAGTCTTTTATCATGCAAATGGAAACAGCATGAAGGAAAAGGAAAATACTGGAGGAGTGAGAGTCTGTTATGCTGTTGCATGGTTAGTTTCTAGACAGGACATATTAAAATTAAAGTGATTTGACTTTGGGGAGACAGAAGTGTTACTGTAACAGATTTGTGTTTCAAAGCATCCTTTTGCTGTACTTTGCTTCTTGAAGGGCTGTATTTCTGTTAAAAATTTACTGAACATGTTTCTCCCTGTACAGTGGTTTAAATTATCCCTAATCTGTTCCTTTTAGAATTTGCCAGAACTGACTGGTTGATCAGATAAAATTACACTAGTTTTCACAGAATATCAGGAGGAAGCTGAAAGGGGCCTTTATTGGTCTCCTAATCGACCTTTCTACTTCCCATCAGAATCATGAGCCTTTCCTTGAAACTTCATCTTGTGAGGGAGAGTCTATTTCTGTAAGTTATCCATATCACTAGCTATCTATGCTTAACATCCATCCTAAATCTTCCTTGTATTGCATGCTTATTTCTTCCTCTCATCTGCAGTGATGACAGAGAACCACGTTTGCTTTGCATGCGCTATTAGCCTTAGTTTGAAGGCTTTTTTTCTGTTTTCTTTCAATCTTCCCTAAACAAAACAGTCACACTCCCTCTAATCCTTACTCTCAGATCTTGTTTATCAGACTTTCAGCCACCTTCTCTGAATTACAATTTCTTTGAAACATGGTGGCCAAACCTCACCATGACTCTCCTGTTTAGGCATCATCAACATAAAATTATCTATGGCACACAACACTCTTTCGTGATGTTTTCCTCCATTTTTGTCACAGGCTGATGTTCGACTGTGGCTGTGTATGACCATTGCATGGTCATAGCCAATGGTATGACCATTGCATGGCCTTCTGTGGATCTGCTACCCTGCTGGAAGTTTCCACTCCTATATTTATAAGCTTTTCTGAACTCTAAATTGTAGCCTGTTTTATACCATTTCTGCTCTGTGTCAATTTCTTCTTGAAGTTATTCCTGTTCTCTAAAGTCCTCACAGGCTTTTACAGATTGGTTGTAGCTGCTTTTTTTAACAATTAAATACTCCATCATCTGGAGTGACAATGGGAGCAGTGTTCTGTGATAGAGTCAGGACAGGACAGAACACTGAGAATAGCACAGGCATTTTGGCGTTATATAGCTGAGTACATTTTTCTTCCAGCAGTGTGTGATGGACTGAAATGTTGTTAATGTCTTAAACATTGTCAAAATCATAGAAAGCATTTTTGTCAAGCTGCAAGGAAGCAAATGCCTATCTGTGAAGCAACTCCCTTCTCCAACATGCTTCCTGAGTGGAATTTGGACTGTGAAGGGGAACCTGAGATAAGATAAATGTCTAATCACCTCAGGAGAAGTAAAGAAGACTTTTGGCTAGTGGAGGAGAAGGGTTTTAGGGTATGATGGCAAAATTTCTCCACATCAAACAAAGTAAACCACCCTTCCTCCCGCCACCGCCTGGAACCTCCTCCAGAAAGACTAAATACACATGGGACATTCATGTGAGAGGCAGTTAAGAAGGGGTCATAAACCATCAAAAACTCCCAAAGCACTTCCCTAACTCATTCCTGAGGCCTTCCACCAGAGGACTGCACATGATCCAAGTGAGGCAACAAATCCAGAGCCTGTCTCAAGAGACTGCAGAGCTTCCCCCACCCCCTAGGGGAGGTGCCTGGCATCTCCTGAATGTGTATTAATCCATTGGACTCTATGTTTTGCAGGACCTTCACCATCAAGAAGACCAGAAAAGGAAGACCCATGGAACGCTGCTGGATTCCATGAAGTGGTGATACTTTTGCTATTAATCTTTCTCTGTCACTCTCTATCTTCCTCCCATGCCTTTTCCTATTTCTTTCTATTTCTCTCACTCTGCCTCACATTTACTGTTAAATAAAATCCATGCTATTGACTTTGGCATATGGTCTTGTTTGCACATTTCTAATGATTTTGACAACTGGATCCTAACACAGTGTTGCACCCATGTCATAGAAGTTTTCTCTAAATCTTATATGCCAAGTTTGCACCTGAAAATCTCCTGAAAGGCAGAGTTCACAACACCAGCACCATTAAGGTATATTACAGCCACTGCATTTCTCCTATCTGCNGAGGGGTTCGTGGAGCAAAACCTCAATCAAATGCCACTGAATGTTGAGTGCTTTGCTCATTAATCTGATCCTACAAAACCATGTGGGAATGAAAAAAAAAATTCTATTAAAAATAGCTTTATCTATTTCAAACAGAGAACAATCTGGCTAGAAAATTTCTGATGAAACATTTTCTTGTCAGAATACGGCATTCATTGAAATCAAAATGTTCCACAAAAAAATTTCCATTTTTGACCAATTTCCAATGGACTCTAGGCAGGTTTCCAAGACAAATGAGCCTGCCAGTTCTCTTCTTAGCAGCCCTTCTGGTTGGTTCTAGGGGCTCTTACAGACTGCTTTGCTTTGGGGCTGACAGGGACAGAGAGCTGGGAAGGAAGAATCTTCCAGTTTGTATCTTCTTGGCAATCCCAATTCCCCAGGCATGTGGGGTCTGACAGGCTTCCCCAAAGCTGAGGCATCATGCTGTGAAAAGACTCAACACTCCTTGGTTTCATTCCAAATTTCAAAATATTAAAATCTTCTACTGCAAAAAACAAAAAAAATTTGCATTTCTTCATGCTGCTCTAATGAGCCTGTATTCCAGATCAGAGCCTAATCCTGTAAGCATATGCATATCCATTTATTCCAAGCTGTGTTATAAAATTACACNTCTAATGATTTTGACAACTGGATCCTAACACAGTGTTGCACCCATGTCATAGAAGTTTTCTCTAAATCTTATATGCCAAGTTTGCACCTGAAAATCTCCTGAAAGGCAGAGTTCACAACACCAGCACCATTAAGGTATATTACAGCCACTGCATTTCTCCTATCTGCATGGTTTGTTAGTTTGTTAAACTAAATAATTCTATTTTTCCTTAGCATCATAGGGCCTCTGATGATTACCTGAGGAAATACATTTGGTCTTTGTGGTATTTGATTAACGTTTCTTCTTCATTAATAGAATTTTCGTTGATTTTACGGAAATTAGTGACATTAATCTGATGTCTACCCACCTACCCATAAAACATGTTTATATTCACAGTGATTGCTATTTACTTACTGCTATTTTTAAATTGAAATAACTAGAAATTTTACAGTTTTTGAATCTGCTTTTGGTACTACAAGATTTTATTTCTTGTAGCACTATTAGAAGGTGCCTAAGGGAAAGAAATTGCTTATAAGAAGATATACCAGGATTTCCATAGGAAATATCCCCTTTCTGTATTTAGGACTAATCTGGTATTAATGTCTATCTTTAATTAGAGACAGGCTCCTAGTCCAATTAGTTGTTCTGAATTTAAGAGCATTTATGGAAGAGTATTTATGGACATATAAGAAATGTGGCAGTAAAGAGCAATTGATTATCTTCTGGTATCAGCGTTACTTGATAACAACTTCTCTAACTGAGGCCTGAATGATGGAGCTGAAAGATTTCAGCCAGAGAGGGGTTCGTGGAGCAAAACCTCAATCAAATGCCACTGAATGTTGAGTGCTTTGCTCATTAATCTGATCCTACAAAACCATGTGGGAATGAAAAAAAAAATCTATTAAAAATAGCTTTATCTATTTCAAACAGAGAACAATCTGGCTAGAAAATTTCTGATGAAACATTTTCTT
>VYZS01023534.1:58428-69931 GCA_013400695.1 Neodrepanis coruscans
GAAGGCGCTGCTCTGTGCTTGCCACTGTCCCGCCGCTGCCGCTGCTGCTCGCAGCCCCGGCAGCTCCTCGGGGCTCCCCGCCGCATGCCCCGGCTGCGGGTAGAGCCCGCCTGGCTTCGCGCTGCTGCTGCTGCTCTGCCGCCGCCACTGGCTCGCCTGGCACGATCACCTGCAGCCCCGGCAGTTCCTGGCGCGTGCCGTGCGAGCACAGGGCAGCCCCAGCACCGCCCCCCCAGCAGCTCCGTTCCCGACGCAGTCCCCTTGTGCGCGACAGCCCCGCGACCGCGGGACAGCCCTGGGACCACGGGACAGCCCCGGCGGGGAATGGGGGGGAACGGGTTTATTTCCCAACCTACAACACGAAGTCAGATGAAGTTAAATTTATTCTTAAAAACTATTCAGAATACTGCTTGGGCTTTTTCTGAAATTTAGTGCAACAGCTAGAAAGACAAGTCAGCTGCTTGATATTTCAGAAAACCTCAGAAAAAAATTCTGTGGAGTTTCTGCAAGCCTTCTTAGTTCTGAAGGTAATGGGAACTTGGATGCTTGATATTTTTGAGGAAGTGGAGACAGGTCATCCCAATGAAACCCTTCCAGGTATCTTAACTGTAACTTTCAAAAACATCAAGGCAAAGTCAGGGTTGGAGCATCAAAGTTAAAATCAGTGAGACAGACCACAATGCTATCCTCCAGTCTACAGGGTTGGGTCACATTGTTAGGTCACAATGGTCACATTGTGCAGGAGCATATCCCTCCACCAGTAAGAGAAGGAAAGACAGGGAAAGGGCCAAATCCTCATAATCTGCCACTAATAAAATTCCTCTCAGAGACATCAGTCACATTTTGATCACAAATTCTATCTTCTTCTGCCATGTTCCTTTATCCTCCAGTAGCCTAGCTAGAGTAACCTGTCTGTATGAAAATGTTTCCCAGCCCTAACCTTGTGGAAACGCTGGAAAAGCATTACTGGCTAGCAACTGCCACAGTGATTTTATGTCCAGGTTGCTTTCCTGCTGTGGCAGGGGCAGGACTCAGCCTGCTGGCTGCTGTCATCCAACCTCTCCACAAGCCTCTTTCTCCTTTAACCTCTGTCCCTAACTGCACCCACAATGCTCTGGAGTGTCTCCAAGGTAGCTTTCACCAGTGCCTACACAGCTCAGCTGGGTTAAGCACTGCTCATTTTTGACACATTTTCATCTGAGTGTCCTCCTGCTTCTAGACTATTGACCCCAACTTCATGGGTTATCCCACAATGATTGCTTACAATGGATGGAGGCAGGTGAAGTGAGTGAGATGTGAAAATAAAAAAAAACCCCAAAAAACAAAACCCAGAAGGAAAAGCCCTCTCTTTTATCTATTTCAGCAAAATTTGTAACTGCCAAATGCATCTTTTCTTTCCTGAAAGGATAATTGTGTCCCTCTTCCTGCATGACCCAGCTGTAACCTGGAAGGAGGAAGTAATTTATTTCTAGTTCCGTTGTTTTAAATGTGTCTCAGCTTTTAGGTTGTCATCTGAACCCACCCGAGATCATGTTTTTTACCTGCCTGCCTGCTCATTGGTCTGCAGTCACCCGGCAAGAAGAGCTGGGGACTGAGCAGCCACAGCGAGAGCCTGGCACGAAGGGCTAACATGGGAGCACAAGTGAGGCTTATTTGTTTCACACCATTTCCCCAGTGCCCATGCTGACAGACAGACAGCCTCCCACCAGTCCACATGGGGCACCGCCAGCCCTGACACCATGAGTGTGAAGCTGGGAGGATGCCAGTGCTCTGCATCTCTTACCTGTTGCCTTAGAAACAAACAAAGAGACACAGGCTTGTTTTCTTTCATCCTTTCTTTTTCTATCTTTTTTTTTCCTTCATTTTGCTACTCAGATAATGTGCTGTGTGCCAATTCTCAAGGTGGGAGGGAGGAGCAAGGAGGATAAAAAGGAGAGGGAGGAATGAAAGTACCAAGACCAGGAAACATATTTAGGACTAAATATGAAAGCAAGATGCATTTAGGCAGCTATTGGGCTCATCTCTAACTGTGCCCTTGTGTGGCATGTGGCAGGAGGTCACACTGCAATACTGGGACCAGTTGTAGGAACCAGCTGTGACATCTGGCTTACATTGAGGGATCTGAACGCTGGAACCGGACAATGTTTGTTTTCTCTTGCTTCAGCACAAATCAAAGTTTTAATTAAAGAAAGCTCAGAGATGCTTTCAGCAAGACTGCCCAGGCTCAGTGTGCAGAGATGCTTTTTCAGGGATATGAGCTGGTCACAGTCCAGCCTGCTCCCTCCCTGAAGTGATGGATGTGCTTTGGGATGAGGGAGGAGTTTCAGAGCCTAAAGCAACAGGAAGAAATGACGCTCAGAAAGACCCTATAGCTGCCTTTGCGTATGTGGAGGCCCAGACTCCAAAGAATAAACACTGTTCCCGAGGATCCCGTTGCCTCCTGCATTCCTTCTCTTCTTGACAGCAGTTATTCCCTTGTCTGATCAGCCTCACTGCCCTTCTCCTTGCAAAATCATTTGATCCTTCCTGTGGTTTCTCCTTCATTTAAAGCCACTCCTACAGCTCTCCTCTCTCTATTCCCAAAAAAGACCACCAGAGCTATGCCCTCTGACACCCTTGGCTGCAGGTCTGTTGTTGCTTAGCTACTACTGTAAGCTATCAGTTCTCCAGCTTTTGCATTAAGAAATACCTTTTATTTTTTTTCCCCAAGTAATTGTTTTTCTAGCAGTAACCCTTTAGGATAATTTCTGAAATAAAACAACTCTATCCCCACTTCTGAGTAGTCAGTACCGCCATAATAAAATATTTTGGACACATCAGGTCTCTAGAAACACCTTAAGTCTGTTCCCAATTCCCATTAAAATCACAGTAGCAGTTCATCTCTCCAGGGCTACACTGGTTTGGAAAAACACCTGGCACACATCATATGACTTCAATGCAAAGGACAACCTATACGGCTGCAGCTTAGGCAACACATCTCAGTCACAGCCAATCCATAGCAACAACTGAAAAACAGAAACCCAAAGTAGAGGAGTAGGTTTGTGGGATCCATTTTTAAAAAGAATGGTATTAAATGGCATCAGTCTGTTGGATAGAGCTGAGACTTCTAGACTGGCTGCTGGCTTATGGCCACCCATGTGCCCTATAAATTTATTTTTTGTTTTTATATGTAAATGATGTAATGCCCACAAGCTTCCTCAGTCAGGTTTCATTATTTAATTTCTCAGGTGGCTGAAGTCATAGGTTTTGTGGAGTCTATGGCCACCCATGATGTGCTCCCACTGCCCAGAAATGAACTTCCTCTTAGACCTTATATTCTAATTGGCATCTGCAGAATTAAAAGTCCACTGACCACAGCATGTCATGGGAATCCTTTGGGAAGCATCTCTGGAATGATCCCAAAATAATGTGTGTACTTATCTTAAGGCCTTTTTTGATAGATAGAAAGAATACAATTAAAGCCAAGTTTTTATATGATACCATATTAAGAAAATCCTGTTTCAATTTTTCACAAGAAATATCTACTTGCAAAATAACACTAATCAAGCAAGATAAAATCCTTGTTTTACCAAATTTAATGTTTCACACTGACAGAATTTTATCCCAGATTTTCTTTACTATATGGGAGTGCATCTTTACTAATATCATTGGGCTCCTAAGTCATTTCTGGGGGTGGTTATCATCAGAGGGATGTTTTATCTGTTTTCTTTTCCTTTCCTATTAACAATAAACAGATTTCATGCTTTCTTTTAGTCCCACTAAAATCATATCCTCAGTGTTGTTTTACCTAAATGTTTATAAATCCTAAAATTAATCATGCATGAAAAACAGTTTCCTGGGCACAAAGGCTTTCCTACACTGGTTCAATTGGCCCTGAGAAATTAGTCTTCTCCATAATACTGCCTCGTGTCATGGAACCAAACCTAGTGGTTTTCTGATATTATCTGTGATCATTCACTTCTTGGCAAACTGAAATACTGTTCTTAACAGTTAAAATAAATTGAATGGAGATGTACAGAGGTCAAATTATAACCATAAAAACACTGATCAGCATTCCTTAAACTGTGCAAATGCTTAAATTCTCAAAGAATAATCTTCACAAATTACACGTATTTTTATGAATCTAGAATCAACTATCTCAAAAAAATTGTATTGGTGTGGTCCAAATCACAGTGAAATCTATAAAAATTGACTGCATCCCAAAGACTGAGTAAACTTCCTCACTGCCAGCATTGGGACTCTTACTGAGGAAAAAGAATACACATGACAACAGTAGATAAAAGCATGCATTTATATAGGAACACAAATATATTTGCAAACATGTTACATGCTTGCAGGCAAGTTCTTCAATGATGCCCACCTGTAAGAAGGGTCAGAAAGAGGATCTGGGGAACAACAGGTCTGTTAGCCTGAACCCAGTACCAGGGCAGATCATGGAACAGATAATCTTGAGTGCCATCATGTGGCATGCACAGGACAACCGGAGGATCAAGCCCAGCCAGTGGGGGTTTATGAAAGTCAGGTCCTGCTTGACCAACCTGATCTCCTTCTATGACAAAGGGGCCCACTTGAGTGATGAAGGATAGGCTGAGTATGTGTTTACACGGACTTTAGTAAAGCCTTGGACACTATTTCCCACAACATTCTCCAAGGAAACTGGCTGCTCATGGTCAGGAGCACAGTTTGACAAATAAAAACTGTCTGTATGGCTGAGCACAGAGCGTGGTGGTGCATGGTGCTATATCCTGTTGGTGGCCAGTAACCAATGGTGCTCCCCAGGGCTCAGTCTTGGGACTAGTCCTGTCTTATATCTTTATCAATGATCTGGACAAGGGGATTGAGTGCACCCTCAGCAAGTTTGCAGATGACACCAAGTTCAGCAGGAGCACTAATCCACTGGAGGTTGAGAAGGCTCTGCAGACGGATCTGGACCAGCTGGATCAATGGGCCAAGGCCAATTGTATGAGGTTCAACAGAGTCCTGCATTTTGGTCACAACAACCCCATGCAGTGCTACAGCCGCGGGAAGAGTGTTTGGAAAGCTGCTGGATGTAAAAGGACCTGGGGATTTTGGTTGACAGCTGATGAACATGAGCCAGCAAGATGCAAATGAACATGAGCCAGGTCAAGAAACTAAAAAGGCCAATGGCATCCTGGCTTGTGTCAGAAATCCTGTGGCCAGAAGGATCAGGGCAGTCACTGTCCCCCTGTCCTCAGTTCTGGTGAGTCTGCACCCCAAATCCTGCATTCAGTTTTTGACCCTTCATTATAAGAAAGACATTGAGGCACTGCAGTGAATTCAGAGAAGGACAATGAAGCTGGTGAAGGATCTAGAGCACAAGTGTTATGCGAAGTAGCTGAGGGATCTGGAGGTGTTTAGCCTGAAGAAAAGAAGACTCAAAAGAGACCTTATTGTTCTCTACAACTTCTTTAAAGGAGGTTGTATCAAGGTGGAAGTTGGCCTCTTCTCCCAGGTAACAAGCAATATGACAAGAGGAAATGGCCTTGAATTGCACCAGGGGACGTTTAGGTTGGATATTAGAAGAAATTTCTTGATCAAAGGTGTTGTCAAGCATTGGGACAGGCTAACCAGGGAAGTGGTGGAGTGACCACCCCAAAAGGAATTTAAAAGATGTGCAGATTTGGCACTTAGGTGATGGACTTGGCAGTGGTTGTGCTCAATAATCTTAGAGATCTTTTTCAGCCTAAATAGTTCTATGATTCTATGATTCATTTTTCAACAGCAGTAAAGTCAAATACAAGAATCTTCAGATAGTGGGTATTTAATTTGAGTCTATACGCATCATAAATAATAAAAGAAGAAGAAACAACCACTTTCTCACAGAACTAAATCTCATTAAGAGAATCTTTAATCTACAAGTTTGGGAGTGACTAAAACAAATTATTTATCTTCTGCAAGAATTTCAGCAGAAAAATAGTATACCATAAGAAAAATGGATGTTCATGCTGTAGACAATACAAGTGGCTCCTGCCTTTTCTTACAGTGAAAATGTGAATACAGGGAATATTTTGGACAGGATATTTCCAGCAACGTTTCAAAACAGCTTTTTACTTTCTCTCTGTTGAATATAAAACAAATAAATGGTGGCAATGAGAAAAAACCTCACAAGGAAATATTTTGTCCTCAGCAGCACCTTTTTACTCGGAGAGAATTTTAGCTTTGGAAGAGCCAATAACAAGGGTCAAAGGATTTGCTCTCAAATATTTCTTCAGGTATTCTTATTCAGTCTTTTCTACACTGATCATCTGTTGTCCAGGGTTTCGTCATTGTATACCCGTTCCCCTGAAGCTTTCATCTGATTTTGATGTCTTTGGCTTAACTTAGGACTTATGTTCCTCACATGCCTTCTCTTTAAATAATCCTTCCCAGTGGCCTAGACTTTACCTTCTGCTTTGCTTTTTTTAACTCACCGAGCACTTTTGCCTAGCTAGAGTGCTGCACCGGACTCAGACTGTCCATCGCCATGCACAGGCTCCATGAACAAAACTCACCAGCCTGATGCTCAGCCTTCATGGGCACTGCCTCCCAGACACACAATACCTTCCATAAGCCTTTTCACTGTGTTCAAAGAAAGGCACAGAAGGCACAGGGCAGGTCTTGGGGAACAGAGTGATGTTCCAAACCAAAACAAATTTGAAAGTGCTAAGTTCCAAATATTACAAAAGTGATTTCATTTCCACAGAGGGTATGAACAAGAACTTTGAACTGAGACACTTGCACTGCAGGAGGGTAGGTGCTTAGGCCTGTGTCCAGCCCTCTACGTTTGATGGCAGCACTTGGTGAGCTGGAAAATTCACCTCACTTCACAACCCTGCAGCTGACATCCAGAGAGCTGCACTGTGATGACAGCCAGGCTCAAACCCTCCCCTCCACACACACAAGGTCTGCCGCTTCCCAAGTCTTGAGATGTCAGCCTGGGCCCCAAAGGTTGCATCGTGGAGACCAAAAAATAAATGGCCAAGCATTGCAGGCTGCTGCTGGGCACCCTGCATTCCCATGAGAAACTTACAAAGTTGGATAAACTGCGTCACAGCAGCCTGCAAACCGGAGGCCTGGATGGTTTAAAAATACTGCCTGCTGCAGATTTCCCAGGCCATATATAGTTCACACATCTCATGGTAGCAGGAAGGAGCTACAAAGACACACAGACAGAGAAGGAAGAAAGTAACGAGGGACAAGGCTGCCAGTGTGCAACAAAAACAGGTTAAAAATAGTCTAGGCTGCAACAGCTCCCTCCTATCTGGGGAGTGCAGGGGCTGTTGATCCTCCCTGACCTCTCTGGCCCCTCTCTCAGCTGCCTATTTTTTGCCAGGAGGAAAGGACAGGAAGGAAACTTTTGGTTCCTGTAGGCAAATGAAGAGAAAATGACAACCCTATTTGTTTTGACACTGGACAGGCTCACCAAGGTTTGCACAGACACCTGGTGAGTGATGCGGGACCTTCTCTGCGAGGCACAGGCTGAGGGCCTGTGGAGACATGGGTTTTCTCTCTGTGAGGACCTTCTTTGTCACCTTCTCCCAGCCCAATTCCTTGAAGGAAAAGCAATAATATGAAGGTGTGTGGCATAAGGCCAGGGTGTTTCTCCTTAGCCTCCTGAAATCTCCTTGCTTGTTGAGATTTCCAGCATCCAGGTGAGCGCTGCCTGACCTATGTCTTGAGCGGAAAGAAAGATATGTTGGTGTGTTTCCAGAGGCCAGGCAGTTTCTCTTGGGTCAGTTTTAATTAGAGGGCTGGGGGTTCTTTTTTTTTTTTTTTCCTGGCCATTTGCATCATGCAGACCTCACTGCCCCAGCTGCAAACAATTTCTGTCAACTCTTAGATGCTAACACGGGGCACTGAGAAGGGTCCAAGCCAAAAGCCCAGATTCCAAACATCCCTGAACTTTGGAGAAGTTTAAATCAAAGCACACATCTCTAGTCAGAAGAGGAAAGCTGTAACATGATCCTAGCCCTGGGCAATGGAGGTAACACTCCAGCATGGTCTGAAGGTGACTTCCAGAATATGTGGTGTGGAGCAGAACGAAGAGGAAAAAGCCGGAAGGATTTTTCATATGTTAAAAAAACAAAAAAGCTTTAGGGGGAAGTGGGTGTCTGCTGTCTGTGGAGGGAGAATGAGGAAGGCTGTTGACAGAGTTAAGGGGGTTAAGAGAGGTGGATGAACTCTGAATGGAATAAAGAGTGATACCAAAGAGTCCTGTAGACTGTCAGAGAGGTGTCACCAAGGAGAGGAAAGATCAAGAATGCTAGCATTCAGGGAGAAGTCCATCAAAACACATCTGCATGTCTATGAGATCTTGAGACTACAGAGGTATCCAGGATCACACGTCTCTAAGGTGCTCTCTGCCTGCCTTTCACATTCATCAAAATCCTCCTATTGCCTTCGGTCCAGTTCTGTTTGCAGAGGAAGAATGCTTTCAGAGAGAAGGGCAGCAAAGGGCACTGGCTCTGCCAGTGTAGGGAACAGTGAGCAGCATCAGCCCCTCTCTATACTCCCAGCAGCACCCACATCAGGATTTCCAACCAGTGGAGCAGTGTGGAATTTTCCCTCTGGAGCATGAGAAGCTGCATTCTGCTCCTCCAGCTCTCCATTGGCTCATGTCTCAGTTCATCATTTAGGCTTGCAAGAATGAAAGTGGGACGCTAACCAT
This sequence comes from Neodrepanis coruscans, assembly GCA_013400695.1. Lineage (NCBI taxonomy): Eukaryota > Metazoa > Chordata > Aves > Passeriformes > Philepittidae > Neodrepanis > Neodrepanis coruscans. Next base: position 67,097 of record VYZS01023534.1, read on the forward strand.
GTCAGGGTGTAGAAGCAGAGATGCCTTTTTTACTCCACATCAAAATATGAACTCCTTGATCCTTGTCCCCAGAAAGGCCCCCTGGATGTCCACAGAGAGGTAGCAAACAATCTAACTGTGTTCCCCTAATGCTAGATCAAAGTGCTGGGTGTGATTAGACACATCAATCTCTGTACACCCCAGTAAAAAGCTTTAGACTGAATTTAGAGGGCACAAGTCGGCAGTATTGGGAAGCCACTCCCATCAGCTTACACAAGGTTAAGGTTTATGATCAGAGAAGTGCATAGCTTAAGGTGAAAACAGCTCAGGCCTTGCTTGCAAGAAGGTGGGATGAAAATCCCACGTGTGATCACACATGTGGTGCAAGGGTGACTATGGGTGCCATGCCCCTTTCATGGGCCAGAGGAACAAGATCCTTGGCAATATCTAATCTCCCTTTGGCCAGCTGATGGTGACTGGTTAGATGGCTTCTGTGCCACACCATGCCATTGGCCATAAGGAGTAAGAGATTGCTTCCCGGCTCTCACTTCCTCACCTAACGAACACCACCACTAATCAACTGACAGTGACATGGAGCTATTCTTGGCCATAGATGGAACTTACTGAGGTCATAGTGGTTGTGGGTAATATAATTTATTACCCTGTGAGGCACTTTGGGCTACAGAGTGAGAAGGCCACTTGAAAAGTGCCAAAGCAATAATCCAACTCAGGATTTTCCCAGCAAGGTAATATGTTCCATACTTGCTGTGCCTCTGAGAAATAAAGCATTGAAGTTGCATTGGTCTGGTGGAATGCTGTAAAGATTTCCAAATATACTAATGGAAACAGAGGACTACTGTGCTCAAGAGGTGGGTAGGTCCTTCTTTGAAGAAAAAGAAGTGCAAGGAATTTATTTTCTCTTAAAGCAACCCTGAAGACAAAAATCCCATCTTGTGGAAAGGCACTCATCTGCATTCATCTACTGTGCTTCAGGCAGGAGGGCAGCACAGCAGCAGGGTCATGCCATCTGGCCCATGTTGAGGCTGGAGTTGTACTCTAGGTGAACTCTACCAAATTAGCTGTACATGATGCTGCATTCCCTCCTTTCTCGGAGGATCAAAGTAGCTGGATCCAGTCCCAGCTTTCTACAGATAAGCAGGTCACAGGACTAGTTTGCACCTCTATGCTGCTTGTAATACACCATGTTACAGATTCCTCTGGATTTCCTGGTTTGTGCCCATATGCATGAGATACTGCCGGTCACATTTTTTTGCTTTAGTCCTCTGAGCTAATTTATGGATCTGGGATACTTCTACAGACCCTTACTTACCCGTACAGACTTTCTGACCATGCTACATCTGATTACAAATGATTATCACTGTTCTTGCCCACATGTATTTTACATTTCTTTGTTTTAGTTAAAAAGCTCAATCTTTCCTTCAAAAGGCTTCTCTTAGAAGCACAGCAACATGAGAGCTGACATAGCAGCTCAGTACCCTGGCTTAGATTAAACACTTGTCAAATGGCGGAGGGAGAAAGGGAGAAATACAAGGCTATATGGTTTGGTAAACTATGAGGCATCCTGAAGGCCTAACAAAACGTCTGTGAAGAATAGGGAGGAGGAGGGAGATAGGAGTAATTGGAAATCCATTTCACTTGCATAAAAGTGCAAATTAGTTGTTTATCTTCTGGCACACTACAGGTTTCACAAAGACACACACAAGTTATAGTGATTAATTACTAGCAGGGTCTGTGAGACTGTGTCCATAATTCAAACTTGTAATCAAGTAGCACAAGTGGGTGATTCAAAAGCAAACAGCAGAACATGTACATATATATTCTTCTTTAAAAAGATAATGTTTTTGTGTCATAGAACTGGGTGAAAAATTGATTGTAATTTTAACCATTTCTGTTTAAGCAACAGGTACATATCCAATATGCAAGTTGTAGCTTTAGAGCAACTAATTTTTTTTTTACCTCTGCAGTTTATCTGTCAGTAGAACCAGATACATGTTGAAACTATGCAAGAATTTATGTCAAATTTAGCAAATAGTTTTGGATGAAAAAATAGAAGTAAAATTAAGAAAGAAATACATTCAGAAAGATTTATTTAAATTTTGAATGATAGCGTGTAACCTGGTGTTCCTATTTTAATTTAAAAAATGAAAGCAAATTACAGATTTGTCCAGAGTACTCCCTTGATTTGAGGATAAGTATTTTTTTCCCATTCTCACACTCAGTGTAGCAGCAACTGATAGCACATGCTCCCAGTGTCTGTCCCCACTAGAGCATAAAAAGGTTTTAAGAACTGAATGAGGGAGAAATTCAAACAGAGACATTCTATGAGCTAAGAAAAAGACATGCAAATGCTTTGGAGAAAACATTTACCAATTTATCAAAATGCTTTGTATAATATATAAATGTTTTATTTCACTTGTCAAAAATACATCAAGTACAATAATAGAATAGTACTGAACTAAACTCTTACAACTCCAGTGGAATTGGAAGCATCCTGAAGATTTTGGACTGGAATCCTTCTTTACAATGTGTTTTTTAGCATATCTGATACTGGAGCAGTGAATACCATTCCCTAAATAAAAGTACTTTCCCTAATTATTTTGATAGACTACTTTTGATAAGTTTGCTTAATTGAAAATTACTTCCAATTATTGTACTTTAAAAGTGACACATACTTATTTTCTTGTAGTGAAAAGTTACATTCATAAAAATACTTAGTTTTAAAAATTACTCCCTCTTTACCAGAGTATTTTTTGGCCAGGATATTGTTTAAGACAATCAGTGTTGTCCAGCCTGTATCTCAGCTGTGTTCCTCACAGACAGTGACTGCAGCATCTT
>VYZS01023534.1:71280-92744 GCA_013400695.1 Neodrepanis coruscans
ACCTGCAAACAAAGGTTTGGAGGCATTGCTTCTAGCTGTTTATTGAAATTCCCATTTCTATGTTTTGGAGAACATGAAAGATCTGGGGTTTTGTTGGTTGTTTTTTTTCTGGGAATATTGCAGCCAAGAAACCAACAGAATGGTTTGCTGAAGTGCTTACAGGCAGAAAACAGATTGGGAAGAAAAAAAGCAGAATAAAGTTCAAACTGATGCCAACAAACTTTATTTGGTACAGTACAGCCTGTTACTCACAACTGCACTCAGAGGTGAAGAAAACATTTTGCTGGGTCTAAGGACTCCCTGACCAGGAATTGGCTTCCCACAGGGAGGATGCACAGTGCTGCACAAGCACTTCACAGCAGTGAAATACAGGATCGTATGGCAGCCACTTACTCTAGAAGGTCTTCCCTTTTCATGTGGCAAGTCACAAATTCAAAGCAAAATGTTGCACGAAATGGAACTGTAGCTTTATACGTAAATCTGTAATTCAATTATAAATTGGGCATCTTGGCCATCAGCCACAATAAATAAAATATCTGATTAAACTGTCTAAAAAAAAAGAGTTCATGTTTCAAAAATGAAATTTAAAATCCAAGACCAGCTCTTAATTTTCCGGGCAATGACCAGGAAAAAAACCTCACAAAAAAACAAATGCAATTACCTGAAATATTATTGTTTCATAGTACTTCCATCTTCTAATTTGAACATTAAAACATTCTTGATGTCAGAACAGGGAAAGGTGAGACCAACATTTTTTCCTCTGCCAACAAACTCAGTTTTGCAGCTTTTGTTGAGCAAAATGCTTTTTTATTTAAGATTTGTGCCTACTTAAATAACATATCATATAGCATAGCCACTAGAACCTAAGATTTGAGGAAACAGAAAATCGAGGGGAAGAAAAGAAAGGGAAAAAAAGAAATTGAAAAGAAATTGAAGAAAAAGAAAACTGAAAATGAAAAAAAGCAAACTGAAATAGGAAAAAAAAGGCAAATAAATCTCTGATCATGGAAAATAAGCTTTGTGAGAAAGGAAAGATTTATCTTTCACCTTTCTGCACATGCTTTTTTTTAATTATTATTATTTTTATACCAAAATGTTGGCAAGAGAAAGTCAAGTAACAATGATGAATAACTGACATCCAAATGTAAAAAAAAAAAAAAATCTAAAATACTTATGAAATAGCAGATTTGGGGGGAATACCCTTGCCCCTTAAAATATCTTTTAAAAAAATGAAGTGCTTACCATTAGTAGAGTCACAATCCCCACCAGGGAAGGAACAAAACTTTAAGCTGTGAACCAAGGTTGAAGAAAAAGTCATTACTAAATTAGCAGAGCCAAATTTCAGCCAACCAAGTAGAGGACTCCTCTTTCTAGCAGTTAATTTAGACAGCCAGTCCTTTCCATCTCAACAGCTATCTGCATCTATTTAAGTTGTTACATTTGGTTTGATTGAAATGTCCACACAGGAAAAAAAACCCACCAAACAGAACTTTGAGAGAGAAAGAATATTACTGACAAACTTTGTAAAAATCAAACCTATTAACAACAAAAAAGCACAGCTAGACAAAGAAGGCAATAGACAAATATTTTATTGGGGTAAGCTAATTGTGAATGGCACAGTAACCAGTTTACAAAGTTCAGCCAACTACATTATCCAAGACAATTACAAGTTTCACCTCAAAGTTTTTATAATGTGCCTCTTTTGTAGAATTACTTGGAATGACCCTCCAAATAGCCAAAAAGCAGTGAATATTTTTCGAGTGAAATCATCATTCAAGCATTGCTGTCATCTTTGTAATGTCACTGCACTGACCTGTGAGTGCCCTGCAAAGGAACACTTTTGCACAGCATTTTATCAGGGTGCCTTGCACAATAGTATTGCAACTTTCAGCAGTCTTGAAATGCTTTCTTGAGTCCTCGTATACATGCCATGCTGCTCTCACACTCAGAGAGCTCTCGAACAGGGAACTTGCTCCTCTGTTCATGAAAACATTAATTTTACTCTTAGCAAAACAATTAGAAATTAGATACATATTCTCAGAGCAGATACACAACTACTCATAGAAAGGCATATATAAATGACATCTGCCAATGCAGTTGGTGAGAAAACCTAGATGAGATACACACTTCACAAAAAAGCATGTCTTCTATTTAGATATGTCCACACCACCTGCTAATTGATTCTAAATTTGCATTAAAGCATAACATATATTTAAGACCAAGAGTCCAAATTAAGTCTTTTTTCAGAAAAAAACAAAAGTAACTGTCTAAATATTTTCCTCATCTAAAGAACCTAAATTTTAAGAGGCAGGTAAGCTAAAATTAGTATTTTTCTGCACAGTAGAAATTCAGGTTGATATTGCAGTATTAGATTTCCCATATGAAAACGTGCAGTACCTCAAAAGACAATTTGTAATACTGAAAAATCAAATCCCTGGGAATTTCATGGCTGAACATTTTAGCTTAAAAAATTTTTGAGGATTTATGGTACACTTGCAAAGAAACAGTAAAATTGTGAGTGTAAAGAATCACTTAATAAAATCCTTGTGTAAATTTTTACATACAACTGAAGTGTGGAATCAGCAAAGCAAAAAGTGGAAATGTTAACATCTTTTTAGTTCCCATCTTAGTGTGTCTTCCCCCCCCATCCCCAGTTAAACAGCTGCAGATGGGAAGTTCCTCTCCTTTTAATCATGGCACAAAGGGATGATATTTTGTCACTGAAGATGACGAAGAGAAGTTGTGGTGTCTCGATCCTTGGAGAGCTTTAAAAGCTGTATGGACATGGTCCTGGATCACTTGCTCTCACTGACCCTGCTTGGGCAAGGGAGTTGGACCAGATGATCTCCAGAGGTCCCTTCCAACCTTCAACATTCTGTGATTCTGTGATCTTTGCTAACAAGAATGATATGTGATGTTGCAAGAACATGTCTACTAATCACACACAACTGAATACTGCGTATGTGATGTACAACAGAAAGGAAATTAAGCATTTTAACAAGAAAAAAAACCTGTGATTTGTTTAAATAATATTTGATTATTAAATTCTGATTTCCTAAGAAGTGTCTTTTAGCTGAATGCCTTAATACATATTAAGTGCTGTAAGGCTGAAGAAAATTTTCCCTTGACTGAGTTCTCTAAGCACTTATTTGATGATGACCAGGCAAAACAAACGGTGATAGCTTATAGTTCTAAACATTGTATTTTATTAATGATTCATCATGGCATATATGATTTCACATGTAACATGGAACAAAACTGCCACTGCCCACCCCTACTCTGCTCTATGTGTTTTACAAGAAAGAAGAACTCGATAATACAAAGATATAAACTCACATTTAGAACGTTTCCATCTGAATCACTAATGGAGTATTTCCTTTTCCCTAGCTTCAGTCCTCTTGGGCAGTGAATCTAAGATCACAAATCACATCCTTTGTTTTTCAGTGCATGCCATTTTCTATGCTTCTTTAGGAACACTCACCCGCGGTTGGCTCCTCTAGTTCCATTTCATTTTTTGTACTGGTGAAGAGCCTAAAACAGGAAGAAGTGGTCATTATTAATAAATCTTCTAAGCACCATAGATACTCCATCCCTCTGTTTCTTCCTTATCCATCTCCTGGCCAGGATCAACTCCATGACAGCCCCAAAATGGCTCCTCACAGCTTGCATGCAATGGCAACCACACACTTTTCACATCAGTGGCTGAGCAAAAGCACAATTGTTCCCAATAAACTGTGCCTAAAAGAAAAAAAGTTGCTGGTACAAATATGAGGTATAACAAAAATTGCTTCTGGGTTAAGAAATGTTGGGTAGTTGTAAACAAAACATTATCTCACCCTACCTCTTGGAGACTAATATTTTTCTCATCTCCCCCTTAGTAGTGCCCCATAGTTTGTAACTGCATTTGGCAATAGCTTATCTTTCACAGTCTGAACATGGAAAAGTTTTGCTTATCTAACATGTCCCCTATTATGTTATTAGACAGTAGCTACCACCTGGTGTAACTATGATGTGAAATGAGGAATGTGTGAAGATTTACTGTTTAGTGTCTAAATACAGGTTAAAAATATATCTCTACAGGAATAAACTTGTTTTTCAACTTAAAAAATATAACATACAGCTTGCTTCAGAGTAGAGGAAAATCAATGCAGCAGGAAATCCCCATGTTGACACATTTAGGTTGGTGCCACTGTTCTCACCTAATCAGGAAAGGAAATGACTTACAACAGACCTACAAGCTGGGGTCAGCAGCCTCTGTGAAGCAGCAGCCAAGGGTTTTTGAGGATTGGGCTCGACTCTCATGGTGGCATTCAGTCACTTCTATAGCACGTTCTCAGACTCCCAGCTTGTTAGAAATAATAGAGCCAGAGATCAAATTAAGAAGAAAAGGGTTACAGTAGAAGAAAGGCTGGTTTCTTCCTTCCTACTAAACTGCTGATGACAAGAGTACTTTATTGCCTCGCAGGTTTCCATGGCTTCTCAAATGTGTTCTTCCTGGACAAAAGATCATGCACTCTCATTTGCCATGTTTTGCCTTCTACAACTGTTTCATGATCCACTGATCCACCTTCTGATTACAGTCATCGATTGCCACAAAAGAAACTGCTCATAACCCTCAGAAGGACTTGTGGGGCAAAACTGCAGGTGGACAGCACTGCACACATAGCTGATTTTGCAAAGGTGAGACAGAGAAGGAGGAGCCACCTCAGACATATGTCCAAGTGGCGTGATGCAAATATTCCCTCCAGCCATATTTGGGTTGTGGAGAGGAAAGACATATACACACTTTAGCCTCATCACAGGGTGCTCTGGCCCACTGCCTGTCTGTGTCAATGGGGGTCTGGGACTTGGGGAATGCTGCTGTGTTCTGTGGCAAGCCATTGCTGTGCCTCACGGGAATGCTAGTTCCTGCTTAGGGTATGGCAGGGTGCCAGAGCCTCAGTGAAACCATATAAAGATTGTTTCCAATCTAAATTATTCTATGATTCTATATGGAGACAGCCACACACCAAACTGAGGTGTCTGAAAGAGGTAGCAAGTCTTCCACGGCTTCCTCATAGTCCATTCCTTCAGAGCTTGGTTCAGATGCAGAGACAAATTTAAGGAGTGGTATGATGGAATGCAAAACCCCTCACATTTTCAGCTGTCAAAGCTCATTAGAATTTTACCTACATACCTTCTCCCAGCAACCATCTCAGCAGCACAGTGACCCAAGACACAGTATCAGCCCCAAAAACTTGGCCTTCTGGGCCACCATACTCCCTCACAGCTACATTAAAGCTGTGAGCTCTCTCTAGAACTTATTTTTGAGATTTCTTTAGAGTCTGCCCAGCTGAAAAGTACGGTGGCATTAAATTGTATATGCAATTATTTTTTTTCCCAAACAAACAAAGCCTCCAAGCCTGACAGGCAAGGGCAGGGATGGGATTAGGCAAACATCCTATACAGACGGTTCCTCTTTCTGTCTGGCAGCTTGTAAGTGCTTTCTCTTCTGGAACTATACAGCACTAACTGAGCCGGAAACAGCTATTTAAAAAGTGATTATAGCGTGACTTTTTTTTTTTTGACCTAACATCAAGCCATGTGCAGCTTAAATGTCAGCAAAGCTATTTACTATAGGGACAGACAGGCCCTAGCATGCTTAAATCTATCCAACGTCTTAAGACTGATTGCTGTCTCCACTCAGTGCACATGAATGACACTGAAGCCAAGATATAAAATACAGCGCTCTGTAAGATGTGATGATTGACTAATATGCTGGTTGGCACAATGTATTCAACAAGAGGCTCACAGGGAGGAAGGCAAAATAATGGATAATTAAAGTCAATCTCAGGTTAGAAAGCAGAGGCCCATGCAAAAGGTTCCCTTGAATTAGCAAGATCATGCCATAGCTGGTGTGTTTTGTCCAGGGATATCTGAGGAGCTCAAATATTTGGACAAAAATAGCAAAGCAGATTTTTTTGATTAGTGTATGAGCTGTATCCTTTGCATGAGAGAGGAGGGAGTGCAGCCCCCGGCTGTGGCCAGTGGACCTACCCTTAGAAGACCCCTTGAAGCCCCTGCAGTGAAGCACTGTGGTCTCAGAGTGTACCCCCCTGTGACATTGCCTCCCCTCATTCCGGGGCTGGCAGGGCACAAATTAAGCCACCCAGCTGAGGCTGCCAGACAGGGTGATAGAGAAGGGAGGCTCCAGAGCTGTGTCACCAGCCGTCAAAATAATAGCCCAGCAGTGGGGGTTAGCAGTGAGACTAATGCAGCTAATTACGTGCATCTCTCCCTGTGTGAGAACCAACAGGAACACAGCAGCTTCAGATCCTGCAAGGATGCATGAGCACATACACTGTGAAGTGATAGACAGTTATGTAGTATCAGGAATTCTCTCTGGAAGACAATAAAATCGTTTGCAAGAAGGATGGAGATAAGTGCACTTATAGGTCCTTAATGGGACTAGAGGCATATATTTGGACAGCGTTCCAGTATGACCTTCTTCTTATAGCCTAAAATAACAAACAAATCAGTGTGCCTCTATTTTGAGAAAATGTTGCTCATAGTAATAAGGGTGGGTGGGGGCACTCAAAAGGAAGCAAAGCTGTGATAAAACTTCCATTTTGTTCTTTCTTGCATGTCAGAAAAAAAATGTACATTATAATTCAGAGTGCCTTTCAGGGTTTATTTTTCTTTACATTGTTACATGCTCAATCACATCTGATTTTGGAAACTAAGCAGGGTCTGACTTGGCTGACATTTGGGAGACTGCTGAAAATGCAGGAGACTGAGCAGGATCTGTGTACTTGTTATATGAATGCACATTCCTAAAAGCATGCTGGGGGGGAATTACAAGAAAATTCATAGCCTTTCTATATATTAAAATACTGCTTTTCTCCATATCTAGCAACTGAAACAACACTATAACTGACAATAACATCACAAGTATTAAATAAGCATCTTTTCAAATCGTAAAAAAACACTGCTTGTGAATACTGGTTAATACTTTCCAAAAAGCACAGAAAAATCCTTTGAGCAAACTGATCATCAGGTCATTAGAGATAGTATCTGCTTGCTATTTACTTTATTAAGTGCTGACAGTGGCAGGGGACTGTTAAAATCCCTTCAAAACTCATTTAAGTGAAATAAGTATATGTGCAATAAATAATATAAAGGTTTTAACAGAAGATACGAGAGGTAGCACAGAGGATTTTTTACACGTGGGATTTACTCTTTTCTTGCTGTTTCCAGTGACAAAGGGCTTAATTATAGAAAGGCTCCTTCAGTCTCACTTTACCTTAGAAAATTTCAGAAGATAAAGGCTGATCTTTTATGATTTTGCTTTGAGACTCCCAAGCAACAGTTAAAAATTTTACACTGTTTCCTTATTTAAAAATATGCATTAATTAAAACAAATACAATTAAAAAAATATCCCACAACTGTAACTAGAACTCCCTCTTTTGCTGTCTAATCAAATGCCATCAGTGGGCACCTCTCAGATCCTGAGTGGCCCTTGCAGTCCAGGGTGAGCTGCTTTTTTTTTCCTTTTTTCTTAATCTCCTCTCTCTGCAAAAGTTAAAAAGGCAAAACCAACAATGAATGTGTTATAAAGAAAACAAACGTCAAACAGATCTTTGAGTATTTGTCTTCCATCTTTAAACAAGAGATAAGTATTATATGACAAAGCAAGGCAGGATTCACTTGTTGTAAACTTCTTCCACGTAGTACCCAAGATGTCCTTGTTTGGTGTTGCAGCCCTTCTTTGTTACAGCAAAATGTGAGGGATTTCTAAATCCTAATTTGGATGCATCCCCCAGCAGCAGAGACAAACCAACAATTATTGAAGCAAGGCAAGTTGTTTTCAGTTTAGCAGGTTTTTCTCTAAGCCAGGCTTGTGGTTTCATTTAAAGTTTGAATGCTTCCATTCTCTGAGAAGGCCAGTGGCTTTTCAATAGTAGAAGATCAAATTATGTTAATCGGGCAGTGTGACATAATCCTCTAATTCATCTGCCTTTTTACATTAGAAATGTTCTGCTCATGTAAGATTGATTTGCTCTTAAATTGACTTTTTTTGTTGTTGCTAAATGTGCTGTTTTAAAGTTGTATTCATGTCTCTGCAGATCTGTTACACAACACACTTTTTCTTCATTTTGAAAGTTTAGATAGGCTAATCCTAAGGGTTAGGGTTGGGGTTAGGGTTAGCCCAATATGTTATGCAACAGCAGCAAGAAGAACATTTTTTTTTTGTAGTGACCCCACAAGTTAACGTCACTGAACATGGGTACTCTGGACTGCTATTGCTAACTATTGGAAGGCTACCATAACTGTGTGTTATCTTCAGCCTTCTGATATGCCTTCCATTGGAATTTGTAGACACTTCATCAAAAACCAAAACAATCTTCTCATTTCATTTTTGTTCCCTTGGTTTTTCTGATGTGGTGGCTCTGTTGCAGTGCCACGTGTGAGGGGACTCCTGCACCACTGCTAGGAAAGGGCAGCTGGAGCAGCGCTCCTCTGCAGCTTTCTCCTCTGGAGTCCAGTCAGTTTATAGGCCACATGCATTTCACTGCATTAATCAGTTCTCATGCACATGCTTGGAACTGTAGCTCTAATAAAGCCTGGCAACAGGTGTATGTACTCATATTGGCAACACACAGCTGCCTCGTTAATGGCCAGCACAAATTGAGTGTCATTCACTTACCCTTTGGCTGCACATGGCTAATATTTACAGATATTAACCAGCTCACAGTTAACACTATCAATGTTAACCTACTTCCTATGAGGTGTAAAGCAGGAAAGAGCTGTTCAGCCTGGAGAAGAAAAGACTCGAGAGAACTTACAGCAGCCTTCCAGTATCTAAAGGGGCCAGCAAGAGAGCTGGAGAAGGACTTTTTACAAGGTCATGTAGTGACAGGACAAGGGGGAAGGCTTTAATCAGAAAGAAAGTTAGATTGGATATTAGCAAGAAATGCTTTTCTGTGAAGGTGGTGAGACACTGGAACAGGTTGCCCAGAGAAGTTGTGGGTGTCCAATCCCTGGAAGTGTTCAAGGCCAGATTTTCACTAGCTAACTCTACATTGTTACTGAGATTGCCTCTACTAAAGAAAGATATAATACAGAACTAAAATGACCACTTAGAATGTCTGACAGGTGCTCGTCAATCTTTTTGCTCTTAAGGTGGACGTCAGGGCTCTTATTCCCATTTGATGGCTCTGTGTTATGCAATCATTCTTTCTGTCAGATGAATCCCATCAATTAATACTTTTCCCGAAGATCTTTTGCTAACACAAGGTTTACTGTGTCCATGTTGGCAGAACACATAAGAGTTTTCAAAACCAAGAGTGTTATTGTTGATGCTACATTACACAAACCACAAACTGACTAAGATTCACGTTATGAGTAGTTAATGGGTCTGCTCTCAGTCACCTCGCATCTGGGGAGATGATTTTCATATTACTGAGCCACGTGTGTAAAATATTCCCTTTTCCCCAGCACTATTTCTTAAAGAAATGGAAGCACAATTTCAGACTGGCATTGGCTAGCAGCAAATGTAGTCGAAGCAGAATTCTGTGGGCAAAGAGCGCCATCTCCAGCTACTAAATCATAATTACTCTGCGGTAATCAACTAATTCAAGATTTCTCCTTCGGAATTAACATCTGTTCTGGCAAAAGATGGAGACAAAGCCACTGACGAAAGAAGAGATTGATGAAAGATTGAGATCCAAGCCTCAACACTATCTTAATATCCTCTAGGGAAACTTTGCTATCACTTCCTAAAGTTCCTGAATTAAATAAAAAAGCTCCTTAAAATTGCATGAAGATAAGCATCCAAAATTGTTTCTGTTTTCAGTCTGTTTCAGTCAAGAATAAAATCATGACAGAGCTAAAATTTGTACTATGTTAGGGTCCTCCAGCCCAAAGAAAGTCTGTGTAACCAATACTCCACATGAGGCATGATAACTACTTGAAAAAGCTCCTAAATGATACCTCTACTACTGTCTCAGAATGGCAGGGTAGCAAAGCAGTGTAAATAAGCAATATGCAAAACCAGCACAAAAAGTGTGTGCAGAATGTTACAAATACACGTACAAATGTTACAAAATTGACAAATATTAAAAAATCTACGCTACATTACTATTACATAAATACATTTTATATGAATACAAACATTAAAAAATACTACAAATATTACCATTTTTAGAAAACCACAGAAATTACATAAATACATATACAAAAGAATTGTTGTTGGTTGCATTAAGCCCAAGTGTATTATTTTCTGTACATTTTATGGTGCATACATTGTTGCCGGCAGGGCCCCAGCAGGGCCGAGATAAGAAGTGAGACAGACTCGCAGTGCAGGGAGAGGGCAGCTTTACTAGTGATGTCTGATGATTCAAAGAGGAAATTCATAACAATCTCTCCATTTTTATAACCTCCAGTGCCTACCCATTATACCTAGCCAACTAAATTCTATCTTACTATTATGCCCCTCAAACACCCAACAAGATGGTCCCTTATTACCTATTCCCACCCCCCGTTCAGCCCCTGCCAGGCCTAGAAGCCCAGCTCTTATGTTTGGACTTCACTGCCTCTTTATCTATACAGAAGAATGCAAATATGTGAAGGACAGGCCGTTTTCTACCCTTAATATTCTAAGTTACTCAGCCACCCAGCTATAGTGAATTCTCAAATCTGAAGCATACTCCTTAAGGCATCAGATTAGGGTACATTTTAAAGAAATACATGCTGCAAAAATAAATCAAGACATTATTTATAGCTGATGCCTGGATATTGTTCTCCATCACAATGTTTTAATGGTGTTGCTGCTATCCCATTGCCCATCAGTTTTCTGTTCTTCCCAACACCATGGGAAACCTCAAGTCTCCAGAACATTCACAACTCCAAAGGGTTCAAGTGAAGCAGAGGTATTAAATGCATTAGAAAATCAATCTGCAAATGAGGGGATGCTGCTTTTAATAGTGTTCTCTAAACTAAATGGACAACAGATCAGTCAATGCCTGTGAGTCCAGCCTCATTAACTCATACAAGAGTTTGTTCTAGAAATCTATCTTCAGGACACCAGCAACAAAGAATCTGTCAGACAATAAAAGTGAAAGTCATGCCTCCTCATGTGTGCTGTAGAAGATCCCCCTTATTAAATTATTATTAATGAGTTTGCAAAAGCAAATGTATTACTGGATTTAAAGGGCTATGAATACTAAACACGTATATTGAATAGATACATTCAGGAAGGGTTTAAAGGCAAAGCACCCTTAACAGCATCTCTGAACTAGACACAGCATCTTGTATAAAGCGCAAATTATTAAATTGTTCTGTATTATTTTTATGATTGAGTTGAGAGGGTAGTTTTCTTACATTCAGGAAACTAGAAAGATTCAGTTTGCAGCCACAGAGGCTGCAAGATACCAAAGGAAAGGTGATTAAGCTCTATTAGAGAGACCTGTAAAGGACAAGAAGGCAGTCAAGAACAGCTGGCATTGATTTATGAAGAAGAAAATCACACTTGGCCAACCTGATTGCACTCTATAATGAAATGGCTGGCTACATGGACAAGGACAGAGCAATGAACATAATAAATCTTCAATACAGTGATTGAAATTATTTCCCTCAGCATTTTCACTCACAAACTGAGGAAATATGGCATGAACAAGCTGTCTGTTTGATGCATTGAAAACTGCCTAGGCTGACTGGCTCAGTGGCAACTGATGTATTGGCAATGCACCTGAAGGCCCATAACATGTTGAGTCCTCGGGGGGTTGATACTATGGGTCCATATAGTACAGTGTCTTCATCAAAACCATAGAACACGGGAGAGGATGCACTCTCGGGTTATTTTAAGATAACACTAAGGAGGCATGGTCAACACACTAAAAGTTCTAAGGGGCTTTGAGAATATTCAGGACTGGGCTGAGAGAAGTCTTAACATGTTCAACATGAAGAAGAAACACAAAGATAAATGCTCAATTCTGGACCTAGGGCCAAAAAAGTCCTTCCCTCGGTACCAGCTGGGAAGAAACAGGTTGGCTATAAGCTTCATCAAAAAGGACCTGGGGTTATGTAAAAGCCAAGTCCAACACAAGTACAAAGCCTTCTTTCACAGGAAATCACACAGTAGCCTAAATTACGAGTACAGCCAATAGACTGAGGAAAGTTACTGTCCCCCTTTGCTTCTTGTGAGGTGGTGGCTGGACACAGGCTGTCTTTCTCAGATCAAGAAAGGGCAGCTCCAGTGAAGCTACCAAGACAATTGGGATCTAAATCACATCTCATTGAAGGAGAGGTTTAGGTGTCCTGGGCCTGTCTGGCCTGCTGAAAATCATACGGGGTCATACAACAGCAATCTTCAGCTACTTGAAGGGGGATTACAAATAAGGCAGCGCGAAATTTCCCTTATTAATGGCATGCAATCCAACAAGAAACCATGGACACAAGTGGCTCAGGAGATCCAAAGAGGACATTATGAAACAAATTATTTACATGGAAGGTAGTTAACCTGGACAAACTACAAAATTTTTATTTTTGAGGAGCTGACAAGACAAAACTGCAAGAGATGTAATTCACTTCACTGAGGGAAGCAGAACTACAATCCCCAGAGGTCCTTTCTAACTAACCAGTTGTGCACACCTGTAGAGGTGCACAGTCCTGGTCTAGGATTCTTGTTTATTGTGGGTAGACAGCCTTAAAGTAGTCACCAAAATGCTATCTGGGCTTAATTAGGAGTTCAAGCATATTCAGGAGCAAAGATAAAAATACTCTGCCATCTGTGGATATCTGGCAAACTGTACATGTTGGTTTTTGAAAACAGACTATTTCATCACCACACTTAAACTGTTATCTACTATTTCAGTTGGCAATATAAAAATAGCAAAGAAATGCGATGTATTTTGAAAAACCACCAATTGTCAAGTAATTCAGTGAGTTATTTATTCAACTTGTAAAAGTGAAAGAAGTATCTGTACCCCGACTCCGTGAGTCTCCAGAATATTAACTCATCAGCAACACTGATAACTGTGCCTGCCTTCTGTGAATAATACACACGAGTTTGCACTATGTATCTTTATTTTATTATTTTTAAGTATGGTAAAGGTCACCGAGATGCCCGGTTTTGACTGCACTATGAGGTACGACTGCCTTCGAGACTGCCTTCCCCTCCTCGCTGCTGCACCCCAGGAGGGGAGGAGAGGGGAGGGGACGGGCCGCCCACCTCCCATCCCCTTTCCACAGGTCTCATGCCTGCGCGCAGCACAGCTTCTCTTGCTGCGTTCCCCGTCGCAATCGCAGTCCGAGTCATTTCTTTGTGTGCCTAATGAACTCCCGGACGCAGATATGCCACACACCTGGCCGCCCACATATACCCTGTCCCTATACCCCTCCCCCCTGCGCTCAGACGAGGCGGCTTCGCTCTGCAGCCGCCCCGGGGAGGGCAGAGTGGAGCCGGCCCGGCCTCCCGCTCCTCCTCCTCCTCCNGGAACCTTCGGCTGAGACTGCGGCTGGGTCGTGCTCCTGGTCGGTCACAGCCTCGGCGAGACCAGTGTGCTCGTTGGTGCAGGTGTTACCTGAAATTATCGAAGTTCATCGGAGCGTGGACGTCACAGCGGGGCAAAATTTCTACCGGTGTCTCTGAAACGAGGTGCTTCAAGGGGTTTAACGCTTACAGTTCCGTGTTTTAGTGGTCTCCTGTCAAATGCTCGATGACCTGGGTCTTTTCCATCCTAATTGACTCTGTGACGCTCGTGCAGAGGGTACCGCGGACAGGATGGGTGTACAGGAATGTGGCGAAACCAGAGAGTGTATCCGACCATATGTACAGGATGGCAGTGATGGCTTTGGTGACTGAAGACAAGAGCCTTAACAAGGACAGGTGAGACCACGTCTGTTTATCAGGTCAGTATGTTAATGTAGTAGGAGAGTTGCAGAAAAAATGCTAAAGAGAGCTGTCATCTTGAGTAAGAGCTTTAAAACACATTGAAAGAGTTTGAAATTTTTTCCCCTTTTCTTTTCCCTCCATCCTTTGGACAGAGTGCTGTTTACCTGGAGAACTGAGAAGTGCTTATTGTACCTTATTGCTAGACAGTGAGTGCAGAGGTTCTGAGCTGGCCTGCTGTCAGCCAGCTGAAGACACTTGTTGAACACAGTTTGAAGCAAAAGACAGCAAGGGCAAAGCCGTGCACCATGCAGATTTTCACAGGCTGAACTAGCACTTGGCAGCAGTAAGGAGCCTCAGAAAACCTCTAGCACAGCAGAGAAAGCTTCATTATTGAATGAATTTAGTCCAGGTATGGGATCATACTTGCTTTGTCCCTTCAGAAGCTGTTGTGGAGGCTTTTTTTGAATATTCTGCTGCAGAGTGACATAGCCACAGAGTTGCGAGTGTCAGATTATGTACTGAATTTGGGATGGCTCTAAGCAGATTGCCTCTTACCTGTTACAGGAATAATGTGAAGTATAAAATGTAGTTAATTATTACAACATCTCCAAAAGCCGAGTGTACAAAAGCTAAGTACATTACTTTTGAATGCTGTGCTCTGGTACACAGTACTTAAATCTATTTTTACAAGCAGCAGGAGCTAGAAATCAGAAACTGAAAATGTGTCCAGGTAGAAATTACTTCCTTTGGCAAAGNCGCGGAGCGGAAGGGACTGGGCAGAGGCGGCGGCTGTCGGGCAGTTGGATGGCGGCGAGCGGCGGGGGCGGACTGCTGCCCTTCCTGCGCCTGCTGGGGNTGGCGAAACCAGAGAGTGTATCCGACCATATGTACAGGATGGCAGTGATGGCTTTGGTGACTGAAGACAAGAGCCTTAACAAGGACAGGTGAGACCACGTCTGTTTATCAGGTCAGTATGTTAATGTAGTAGGAGAGTTGCAGAAAAAATGCTAAAGAGAGCTGTCATCTTGAGTAAGAGCTTTAAAACACATTGAAAGAGTTTGAAATTTTTTCCCCTTTTCTTTTCCCTCCATCCTTTGGACAGAGTGCTGTTTACCTGGAGAACTGAGAAGTGCTTATTGTACCTTATTGCTAGACAGTGAGTGCAGAGGTTCTGAGCTGGCCTGCTGTCAGCCAGCTGAAGACACTTGTTGAACACAGTTTGAAGCAAAAGACAGCAAGGGCAAAGCCGTGCACCATGCAGATTTTCACAGGCTGAACTAGCACTTGGCAGCAGTAAGGAGCCTCAGAAAACCTCTAGCACAGCAGAGAAAGCTTCATTATTGAATGAATTTAGTCCAGGTATGGGATCATACTTGCTTTGTCCCTTCAGAAGCTGTTGTGGAGGCTTTTTTTGAATATTCTGCTGCAGAGTGACATAGCCACAGAGTTGCGAGTGTCAGATTATGTACTGAATTTGGGATGGCTCTAAGCAGATTGCCTCTTACCTGTTACAGGAATAATGTGAAGTATAAAATGTAGTTAATTATTACAACATCTCCAAAAGCCGAGTGTACAAAAGCTAAGTACATTACTTTTGAATGCTGTGCTCTGGTACACAGTACTTAAATCTATTTTTACAAGCAGCAGGAGCTAGAAATCAGAAACTGAAAATGTGTCCAGGTAGAAATTACTTCCTTTGGCAAAGAAGTGAAAAATGTTATGTAAAGTTTTAAAAAACCTCCAGCCAACCTGTAGAATACAGGAAGGGAATAAATTCTGTGGTGTCTTAGCTTTGTGAATAACAAGATTTAACTTAAAATGCTGAAAAACTAATTATTCTGTCTTTGCTTCTTGTCAGATGCATACGATTAGCTTTGGTTCATGATATGGCTGAATGCATTGTTGGAGATATTGCTCCTGCAGATAATATCCCAAAAGAGGAAAAACACAGGAGGGAAGAGGTATGGATATAAGGCCTGAAGCCACATCTGCAAAGCATTCTGTATGTTTTTAATGTTTTGAAGGAACACTAAGCAATATAATATTGTCATTGGCATTACAGGCCTGCCACAACCCAATGAGTTTTCAACTCATTGTGATTTTTGTACCTGTAACATCACCAAGGACAATGTTATGGAAGGAGAACCTTTGAAGTAATATTTATCTTAGCCATTTATTGCTGAACTAGCTGCAGTTTTGGTAGCCTGACTTAGTCATTTCTGCAGCCTTGACAAGAGGTGGGGAGCAGGGAGTAGGTACATGGAGTAGGATGGATGACAGGTCATGTCAGGTCATGAGTGTGGTGCCAGATTGTGCAGTTGTGACAGACTTTATTGAAATCCTTGGCACAGGACTCCAGACACAGGTGTCTTTTTTTGGGTTGTTTTTGTTATTGTTGTGAGTGAGTGCAGCATGCCTAGAGTTACTTTATTTTTGGCCTTGTACATATCCAATCTGTTGGTTTGTCATTGCTGGTTTATGGCATTATTTGAAGAAAATATAAACCATTTCTGTAACCACAGCTAGAGGGCAACGTGGTGCCTCAGGCTTCTTTTGTTCAGTGTAAGAACAGACTAGGAAGTACATGAAAAAAAGAAGTACCAAAATTACAGTCAGTAAAGATACTACTTCAAGAACACAGAATATACTTTAGGGTGCATTTAATTTCCACTTTCTTAGCAAAGAGCTTACTCTTAGAGTTAGTCATAGGCCTGCCAACTCTAAACAGGTAAGTGTAAAAAAGGGAGGGGAACAATTGCTGAAGCCTTCTGTTATACTTTCAAAGAGCTTCAAAACTGAAAAAAAAACAACTTTCCTGGAAGCTGCTAAAGGTTGTGGTGTCACTAAGAATCAGGCTTCTACTTTTGTCTGGAAAGAATTCTCATTTGTATTTGGGCAAGGAAAAAGATATTTTGATGACTAAGGATGTTTAAAAACTTTAAAAGCAGCTCCTTCTGCTTCCATTTCACTCAGTGAGGACTTTGCTGGGAAGGAGGGTAAAGCATTAAATATTTAGGATGACTGTGAAATACTTTGTTGTAAAAATACACCAAGGGTGGCAACTTCAGGAGGTGGCTTGAGGGGAATTATCAATATTCTACTTCCACTGCAGAGTCTTTCCTTTTCCCTTTTGCTCTAATGCCAACACTGAGCTGGTTCTGAAGTTGCTTGTGCAGTAAGTCTAATCAGCAAGTCTCACCAAGGCTAAGGCAGCAGAAAATGAGTTTGATTTAAGAAATAGTTTGGATTTTTTTGAGGGGGGCTTGTTTGGGGTGGGGTTTTTTTGCCAGGTAAGTAATTTTGGCCTGCTAACCTTGAAATTCAATCGGCACCAGAGCTGGAAGGAAGTGGGAAGGAGTGAGACCTTGATGCTTCAGTGGTGGGAAGCAGTAAGGTGCAGTTGCAGTTTTTTTATTCCCCCTTCTTAAACATGTGCTACCTAAACAGGTGCTACCACCCTGGGCTTGGCCATGGGCAGTGATGTAGCATATCTCCCTCCTCTCCACCAAAACCTTGCCATGCCAGCACAATACAATAATATGCTGTGTAGTGTATGTTTCTACAATCCTGGTAAAAAGTAGAAAATTGTTCAGAAAAGATAATGATAGAAATGTGCTTGCTCAAAAGACAGGTAAATGGAAATGGCTTCTTTTTTTCAGGCAGCTATGCAACAATTGACTCAGCTTCTATCAGAGGACCTCAGAAAAGAAATCTATGAACTCTGGGAAGTAAGCTTGCGTTCTTCTGATATTATTGGGTGACCAATTCTCTTCTTCCCATATACCTGTGAAACTATGCTATCTCTTCTTTTGACCTCAAGAAAGCTAGATTCATTTGCCTTAGCAGATAAAGCTTACCAGTATGAGTTGGGTCATTTTCAAACAGAAACCCTGGATTTGGGTAAAATAACCAGTTTCTGCCTCTGGCCTCTCAAAGTGCCAGACAAACCTGTCCAGGGCTCGGTTTGTACAACTGAAGGAAGGGTTTATCCTCTACTTCCAGCCCACCTGGATATAAATCTGGGTTTTTTTATTACATAATCACTTTTTTTTATATCTGGCCATTTGCAGGTTTTAATACAGGAAAAAATAATGGGAGATGATGATTATTTTCTAGTTCTTATACAAGCAATTTCTGTGATTTCCATTTCTTTATTATAAAGCCTATTAGGCTAAAATATTCAGTAGTAACTTAAAATGGTTAAGTAACTTAAAACTTAAGTTTAAACTTAAATATGACACAAAATAGCACTTCCATATAAACACCACAGATTTTTTGTCTTGGGTACCTTAAAATTTTGGATTGGAAGGTATCTTCTGTATTTGAAGGTGATTTAACTTTTTATGTGGACTCATGCTATTAATTGGTAAGATCTTTTATACTTGGAAATGAAGGATGATTAAATTATTTCCAAACAATTTAAGTTTATAATTAATGTGCTTTATCTTTTCCTGACATACGTTCACATGAAGACAAGTGTATCCACAACCTCTTATTCACATATTGCTGCAGACAAAGCATTCTGTGTGTTTTGGAATCTGTGACGTGATTCTGTATCTTACATTGATACTCTTACTTTTCTACTTGGAATGTACTTAAATTCCAGATATTTGCATCCAATTTCTGCCTTTTGTTACAACACTCTTTTGTAACAAACTTGTTGTACTTACAACAAGTACATTGAGTCATTTGAAATCACAATTGAGTTACACTCTGTTGTAACTCTCTTATAACAACACTGTTTGTTTAATGGGTTGTTTTGTTGACTTTTTTCCCCTGTTGTAGTTGTGTGGTGGAACAGGCAATGGGAATGGGTTTTCAGAGCTATATTTCAAGGTAAAGGGGGTAAATCGACATCATCAGGTCTGGGAAATAATGTGTGTGCATTTGTTTAATGAGCACTGGTTCCTTCTCCCTTGTTCTGATTGGCCAAAATTAGGTTTTGATAGATAAGGTTAGTCCTGCAGAACTAGTTTTTTATTTTGCTGGTCTCAGTATAAGAGCTGGTTCACGCATGTTAGCTTTTCATCATTCTCATTAATTGTAATTTAATATATGCATACATTTTTGTTTCTACCTTTAGGATAATTTGCTGGCATCGAGTCTCCAATGCAGCAAGGATAACCTAGAATTATAATATTCACATGTAGTCCCTCTAGTCATAAGTGGAACTATGAAGTGCTTCTTAAAAAGAAAAAAGAAGAGGCAGAAAATAAAAAGTCTCTGATCACTTAGTATGATACTCTGTTCTCACTTATGAGAGAAATAAGCCAGAGGCATTTCCCTCACACTATTTCTTTTGTGAGTAAGGAAAGTTAGGGACCGGAACTGAGTAGTGCTGAGACAAGATGTGTTGACACTCTCAGCAGGTCCTTCCTGCACTGGTCTGCTCTTGTCCCTATCTCTCTTTGCGTTTCAGCTTTACAAGGACTATTGCTTTGGACTGTGTTGGTGGGCACTTGGCAACTGTAGTATAGAGGAGAGAGGTAGCAGAAAGATGCCTCAGATATATTTTCACTTTATAACAATCCAGTATATGTTTGAAAAAATACTAAAGTAAATGAGTCAGCACATTTCATCTTTGACCTGCTTTTTTATCCTCAAATGTGAAACCATGGGAATAATTTTTAAAAGATGGCCTGTAGTGTTGGAAAGACTAGTTACTGTTTTTCCAAAGTACATGGTTATTTCACAGTCTTAAACACCTTTGGGGAGGAAACAGCACTGTGCACAGCTGCACATATAATAGCTGATGTTTCTTGAGGGTAATGTGAGCTGAGGTATGAATAGGATCTGGTGGGTTATATGACACAAAGAGGTTGGTAACAGATTGATACTCCCATTTAATTGCTGATGGTGGGACCAACCTGCTGTGAGTGACAGGTTCTGTGGATCTGGGAGCACAGATGGGCTTGGTCTGATTAATGATGGTAGTCATGATGAATGGGGTCAGACCTGTCAAGGGTATCAAGGTGATGGTAACCTGCACAGAAAAACCCTTTTTTGTGAGGTTGATTTTGGAAGACAGGAAAAGACCAGCAGATGAGACATTACATATAATGTTGTAGATTTTAGAAAAGAGAAAATGAAATGACAAACTTCTCTGAAGCCATCACTGGAAGCAAATGACAGCAAAATTGTTCAGTTTGACTAGAAATGTGAATGACTCACAAATATACATACAGATGACGACTGTAGAGAGGGAAATGCTAGCGGAGAGATTAAAGGACTTAAAGTCTGAAGGGGAGGAAACCCCTTAACCACTCCCCTTCCTACCTTCTAGGAGAGGCCTAAGGACATAAGCTGCTCAGACAGATTAGACCAAAAAGATTAGGAAGGAATGACAGGAGAAATGTAAAGACCAACTCCATATGGAAACAGCAAGCGGTGGAGAAAAATGCAAAATAGTTGATGACAATGCATAGGCACACACTGTAGTAATTCATATAAGGCCAGCCTGAAATGATCTTTATGTATAAAAATGTTGTTAAATGGAATCTATCCCTTAACTGTCGGGTTGCCTCCTTATCATCCCTGATTCAGCCAAAACAACTGGTATGTTTAGAATAAGATTATGCAAAAGAATTGTGTTCTAAGTCCCATTACATTTAATATAAATTTGGCACATACTTATTTCAAGTGTTTTGCTGAATAGCATCTTACAAATAAGTGAAAGATGTAACTGTTGTGAATATTTATGGAGTGGCTTGTACTAATGAAGAAAACTCTAGATATGTGAAGAACTTCTAATACTCTATTTCAGAGAANAACTCTAGATACGTGAAGAACTTCTAATACTCTATTTCAGAGAAACAAAATTATTTTCTTTTAAATCTTTTCAGGAATATGAAAACCAGTGTACTCCAGAAGCCAAGTTTGTAAAACAGTTGGATCAGTGTGAGATGATACTGCAAGCATTTGAGTACGAAGAGTTGGAAAACACACCTGGCAGATTACAAGATTTTTATGAGTCAACTGCTGGTATGACATTGGGGCTTTTTTTTTTTCCTCCTTCTTAAATGAAATGTATAAATTGCCTTTTTTCTGACAGACATTTAGAGCAAGTGAGACCCAGGTATTTTACTCATTGCTCAAGCACCTTACATTTATGTATAGGTATTGAGGCTCAATTTCATTTATGCCAAAGTTGTTTTATATCACTTTTTGCCTAGAGAGAGAGGCCCAGCTTTCATTATGCTTGCATGTGTTTAAGGATCTCCCTGAAACATCAGAGGGGCATAAAGGAGTCTTCAGCCTTCATTAGTGCTCTTATAGCAGCTTGTTTCTGCTTTGTTAGTGTTTCATGAGCCAGTGAAGTAGAATTTGTTGTCTCTGCATGAGCTATGGTCATGTGTGACCTGCCCAAGGTTTATGTGAGAACCACCTAAATGGAACGGTTTANTTAGAGATTTCTTTGGAGTGCATAAACCTTAAGAAGTGATGGTAGATAAAACTGGTAATCTTGTTAATTACATTTTCTCAATATTTTCATTCTTTCATACAACTTTCCCACTGTTCATGTATTGTATCAGGGAATGGTGCCAACATTTCCATAAGGCCTGCATTCCTGACTCCCCCTCACCAGAGACT
>VYZS01023535.1:0-14123 GCA_013400695.1 Neodrepanis coruscans
AAAAAAAAAAGTAATTAAAAAAATTGAAATTTCTCTAGCATGATCTTCTAAATAAGTTGTAACTGCAAGTCTAAGGCAGACTTTTTTCTTATGGATTGGGAGGAATATTTTCAGTTATTTTTCTGTGGAAATTCTTCTGCGAATCACATTAGTAACACCATGTACATAAAGTGTCATGGTTATTAAGATTCTCTCTATTACTGACTCTCTAGACTTAAGCCAATAGATTTTTTTTATTGTTTTATTTTTGTTTCTAATATCCACTGTCCTACAAACTAGTGACTTTTAGGTGCAACATGTCTTACTGCATAATCATCCTTATGTATGAACTAATTGCATATTACTGATAGCATCCTTTGATTTATTGTACAAACATGAGGAACCCAAATGGTTAATGCATGATGCATGCATGATAATGCATGAATTTAATGTTACAGAAGTAGTCCAGAGATTTTCCTTAAGGAAACTCTGAATACTACAGGAGAAGACACTTACAAGTAGTGCAAGATAAAGGTGACCACAGAAGATAAGGAAGCATGTCTCCTTATTTCAGAGAATTTACTCATACTAGCTGTGAAAAAAACTATTTGATTTATAGTGAGACTGTCACAATATTTGCAAATTTCATTTTTAACTCCATCCCCTTCCAACACATCATAGATCTCTTTGTACATATCAGAACATTTAGTTGTTCTATCAGATAACCATTTTGAGATAGTTTTATGTAGTGGTGTGTTTAAATGATTATGTTTTTATATAATTTATTGAAAGAAGATCTATAACACACAAACATAAAGTCAAATGACAACTGCCTCAAATGAGCAACCAAGTATGTTCATATTCTACTCATCACCTTTAGTATTTCATGGTAATAGCTGTGAAGAATTTTTTTGTTATTAATTGCCAAATTTAGATTCCTGATGGGAAAACAATTTAATGCCCTTCCAATGCACTGGCAGGTATTTGCTTCAACTAAAGTAGCATATAAAATGCCAGTTTAAACCACCAAATCATATGATTTCATCATTTTCCCAAATCTATCCTCTTTTTAGCCCTAATCAATAAATAACCCACCTACTACATTGAAGCAAAATACTTCCATTTTCTTCATTATACAAAAACCACAGTAGAGATATGGATGATATATACCTTTTGTTGGTAAAATAATAATCTGTAGCAAAAGCAATTTTTCTACTGTGAATTAGTAAGTAGAAATTCACTTTAATTTTATCCTTCTTGCTGACTAAAACACCCCAATATTCTCTTTTAATTTCTCTTTGAATGTATTAACTCTGAACACAAGAAGATGTGTGCACTCATGTTTGGAAAACTTCAGGTTTAAAACTGTTTTCTTTAGGGGAATACATATATCCTTGGTCAAATTATCTGAGAGGAAAAAACCTCTATACCAAATGGATTTGTTTTTTGGAAGGTTCTGTATTTTAATATATAAGGAGGAACAAACAGTTTGAAGATAACAAGACATCTTAGTTCTTATAAAACTTAGCATACTGCATATAATAAGCAGCATAATTCATTACAAATCAATTTACTACTTCACACTAATTTTCAGGAAATAAAAAGTTTAAATAAGTCATATTTTAAAACACCATTTTAATGTTCACTGTGTCTGATGTTAGTATAATAGTTCAATTATAGAAAAAATTCCACTTACAATTTCAGTGATACATGTATAGCATTACACTTACATTACAAAGACGATGTGCCATATCAAGGAATCAGTTATTTTGGGGAATGTAGAAAGGGACTATTAAGGGCCTTGAATATTAATGACAGAGACAAAAAAGCACAGAAACAAGCTACAGAGAAGTAGGATATGGTACAATCACTATGTAGGAAATTCTGAAGCATAACATTGTGCTATAGTTGCACTCAAACACTCATAAATTATGATGCCACTCGTGACAATCCAACAGGACACACATTGCATATTTGTAGCACTCCATTGTCTTCAGGTTCATCTACTGGTCTTAGCCTTGTCCTCCCCTTGTCTCCCATTCCTGCTGACTCATTTCTTTCCCAAATACACACCCTTTTTAGCGATAAAGCTTTGCTTGGCTTTTCCTTCATTAGCTGGATGAATGAAAACAGAATAGGGAATGAAGATGACTCCCAGCTTGTTCTTAAAACTTTTATAGAAGATTTTGCCATAGTGTTAGTGTTGGTGATTGGGGTTCACCTTGCTCTTCTGGATTACAGGTATGAGTAGTAAGAAGGTTTAAGATAAGTGGTAATTTCACTGTCCATTCTCAAAGGCATAGAAAAGAAATCATTATTATCATTATTATATGAAATTTAAAGCATTAAAAAAGTAATAGTGCTCAGCAGAACAGCTATCTAAAAATGTTCGCATCAGAAAAAGTCCAAATTATTGTGGAAGGAAGGTTGGGAAGATTGATTTATATTCAATAATGGTTTTGTAAGGCAGTGTGTGGGGAAACTAAATTACCATCTTTGCTAATGCTATGCAACACACTGCATAGTGCAGGTAGGAAAACTTATCAGACTCCCAAGCTTGCTAAGACAGAAATATAGCCTGGAAACAATTTTCCTGAAAGGGTTACAGAGTTTTAGCAAAACTCTGCAAAGAGAGTAGGAAAAGGGAGACAAGTTTGGTAAAATGGACCTGCAGAGATAATTCATTCAAAAGTACAAACAACTTTGAATGGGTAATTTTCCTTGTGTGTCTAGCTAACTGGCAGTGAAAAAGCTGCTGAATGTAAGTATCAATAAAAAGAAAAGTGCTTTAAATCACATGCTTTCCTTTCTAGATGATGTACCTCTCCAACACCTATGCTGTCACTGGAGGGCAGGTAACATTTAGTCTCTCTTTGTGCTGTGAAACAGGAATAGCAGCAACATTTCTTCCCTGGGGGACTCAGGTCATTAGTAGCTTCAAAGTATGGTGATATCTGCTAATGGAATGTAATATGGCAATAGAAAGTGCCGTTATAATGGGAAATGCATTGCAGTCTTCCCTCTTAAGAGCACTTTCATATCTGTACTTTAGACAATTTTGAAAACTGGTCCATTGTGTCTACTACACAACTGTTGTACTGCTGTTTATGATTCAACAAAACTGGCAGAACAGAATCTAACCAAGTTAATTAGTCACTAAATGCAATTATGAAACTGCACTCAATGTTTGATACATCTTTGTCACAGTTCCAAATACTTTATTTAATTTCATATTATTCCAGTTTTCCAGCAGCTTTAGGTGTCACAGATTCAATAACCAATTTTTATAGTCATGTGGAATAACTGGTTCCTTGAGAGCACATATTTGCCATGTGTTTTTATGAGTCAGTACTTCAGGGAAGAAGGATGTCAATTCCACAGTCAAGTTTTACAAGCCTTATTTTGCCAAGATGACATTTTTTTCTCAGTAAAGATGAAAAGGTAGGGGGAAAAAGCTTCTTTTAAAAACCCCCAAAAAACCAAACAGTAAAAGTTACATGTGCATAAATATACAATGAAGAGGACTAACACAAATGTAATAAAATGTTTAATTTTTGTTTGTTTGTTTGTTTTTTCAAAGAAAGCTATTCCAGAAATGTTTTCACTTAAATCAAGAAAATTATCTTCATTGTGCACTTTGGATGCAAGGTCATCTTATAAAATGAAGATGTAATTAGAAATCCATGTGTCTGGAGGGGGGTTGTATTGGGAAGTAGTATTTTCTATTCAAAGGATAGTAGGAAACAGTTACTGAAATTTTATGTCAATATAACCACCTGAAAACCCTGTGCAGGTGAGCACAGTAATAATAAATAATTTTCAGCTGAGGTTATGATTGAAGAATGGAATGATTTACACCCACACATTACCTGAGCTAATATATGGTAAAAAGCTGTGAATACCTACCGGTTTTCACACTTATCACTGATTTAGGCTGTTTATAGCTGAAAACGTAATGATCATTTTTTTCAGCCAATGATATTTTCTAAATGGCTCATCCCAACCTAGTGCATGAACTCTTCTCCTCTAAACATTTCATAGTTCAATTTCTGGGATGCAGTGGACTGTATATTGCTGGTTCCATTTTGTCCATGTTTCTTCTGAAGATTCAGAATTTTTCTGAGTCAATATTAGATTCACCACCTTAATCATCCCTGAACACATTGAAATAAATAGAAGCAAAAGCAAGATAAAACACTATTGGCATATCCCTGTGCTGCAAATAATTGTTTCTGTGGACAAAAGGTACCTATGTTCATTCGTGATCACTTAGTTTTGTAGCAGGACTCTCAATAACTTCCTGATAACTTATCTGACCCAGTAAAAAAGACATATAAGACATATTTTTCTCTCTAATTGTGCATTCCAGTTCAACAGGAAACAAAAGATTAGGACTTCCAAATAAGGCTTCTTGACCTTGGCATCTTGACTGTTACCCTAAGTTTTTACGACCTTATAAATCAATAAAACTCACAGAATATTCATATTAAATGCGAGTATTTCATAAGACTCTACATTCTGATATGACCTTTATTAGTTGTGTAAAATTAATCTCTGATAAAATAAAATTTTAAAAACAGCTGTGGATATAGTCTACCTGGACTTCAACAAAGCCTTTAACACCATCTCCCATATTGAACTCCTGGAAAAACTGGCAGCCCATGGCTTGGACAGGTGCACTCTGAACTGGGTTCAGAACTGGCTGGATGTCCGGGTCCAGAGAGTGGTGGTGAATGGCAATCCAGTTGGCAGCCAGTCACTAGTGGTGTCCAGAGATCAGTGTTGGAGCCAGTCTTGTTTAATGTCTTTATTGATTATCTGGATGAGGGGATTGAGTACATGTTGTGGTTTTACCACTAGGAAACGTGGTACTGACAAGAGATGTCCAAGAGAAGCCACACACACCCAAAAAGAAAACACACAAGTAACACAGTTTATTTCACACACACAGAAAACTGACAATAAAGTGCAAAAACAGACAAATTAAGCTTTCCCAGAGCCCATGTTGGGATGGGAATGCTCTGGAATAGTGCTGTTTTTTCTGTTGGGGGCTCCAGAAGAGACACCGGGATAATTAGAGAAGGCCTGCGACCTCAGCTCTCCCGGGGGCTCCGCGACCGACCTGAGGACCCTACAGTAGCACCGAGCCTCCGGTCGGCTTTCTGAAGAAAAACACTCAGACAGTTAGAAACCGCGAGCCCCCCCTCGCCCTCCCTTCCCCAATCCCGGGAAGGAATTTCAGTGCTGTTGGAAAGATATGGCCTTTAAACTGGGCTATGGCCACTGAAATCGCTAGTCCGCCCACCCAGGAAATACCACAAGAAAACGCGACCCTGAGAAACAGTCCACCCTCAGGAAATCACAAGAAAAACGCGACCCCGAAAAGCAGTCCACCCCTAGGAAATCACAAGAAAACGCGACCCCGAAAAAACAGTCCACCCCTAGGAAATCACAAGAAAACGCGACCCCAAAAAGCAGTCCACCCCTAGGAAATCCACACCGTGCTGTAGCCGACATGTCGCTAGTCCGTCCTCGTGCAGGAGTCAGACTCAGCACATGCGGACGGGGAGCGATGCTGCTACTGCGATGTCCCACACCGAAAAGAGAGTAATGGCATCTGCTCTCTCCTTTTTATAGGGGACCCCACTTTGCGCATGAGCAGATGGGCTCCAGGGGCCAGCTTTTCTCCAATTGGTTGATTAGCACCCGGGCTCCACCCCCCGTGCTCCGATCACTCATGGGAGCGCCGGGCTGGACAGAAAGCAACGGAAGCACCGGGATGGGCCGGCAATGGCAGCGCCCAGCCGGGACCGCTGCGTGCGCACATGGCAAGAGCCACCACCGCTCCCGCTGCGCCGAGTCCCGACCAAGGACGGTCACGCCCCGTGGGTGGGCACCGGGAGGGGCGGAGGGGAGGCAGGGATCTGCCGCTCTCCCCGGACGAGCGTGGCTCTGCTGCCTGCCTGCGCCATGCCCAGGAACGTGGCACATTCGTCCAGGTGGCTCAGCAGATCCGCGCCGCTGGGGGAGAGGGGCCCCCGCATGCCACATGCCCCGTGCCGAGCTGGGCGAACGGTGCCTCCCCGCGCCAAGCCTGCCGTGCGCCCACAGACATGGCGCCGCGCCGGAACATAGAAACCGCTCCCATGCCCCAGGCTGCACACCACAACAGTACACCATCAACAGGTTTTCAGATGACACAAAGTTAGGAGCAAGTGTGGATCTGTTAGAGCATAGGAGGGCTCTGCAGAGGGGTCTTGACAGGGTGGATGGATGGGCAGAATCCAACAACATGAGATTTAACAAGTCTAAGTGCCGGGTTCTGGCAACAACCCCATGCAGTGCTACCATGCTGGGGACAGAGTGGCTGGAGAGCAGCCAGGCAGAAAAGGACCTCGGGATACTAGTTGACAGTCAGCTGAACGTGAGCCAGCAGTGTGCCCAGGTGGCCAAAAAGGCCAATGGCATCCTGGCCTGTATCAGGAACAGTGTGGCCAGCAGGAGTGGCAGTGTGGCAGGAGCAGAACAGTCCTCCTTCCCCTATACTCAGCACTGGTTAGGCTGCACTTTTGAGTGTGTCCAGTTCTGGGCCCCTCAATTTAAGAAAGATGGTGAGATGCTTGAATGTGTCCAGATAAGGGCAAAAAGACTGGAGAGGGGTCTGGAACACAAGTGCTATGAAGAGTGACTGAGGGATCTGGAGCTGTTTAGCCTGAAGAAGAGGAGGCTCAGGGGAGACCTTATGACTCTCTACAGTTACCTGAAAGGAGGTTGTCATCAGGTGGGGGTCAGCTCTTCTCTCAGGCTACCAGTAACAGAATGAGAGGACATAGTTTCAGGGAAGTTTAGACTGGATGTTAGGAAAAAATCCTTTACAGAAAGAGTGATTTGCCATTGGAACGAGCAGCCCAGGGAGGTGATGGAGTCACCGTTCCTAGAAGTGTTTAAAAAAAAGACTGGATGTGGCACTTAGTGCCATGATTTAGTTGTGAGATGGTATTAGGTAATAGGTTGGACTTGATGATCTCAAAGGTCTTTTCCAACCTAGTTAATTCTGTGATTCTGTGTGATTCTGTGATTTTGGAAGTATTTATCTTATTGCTTTTTCTCTAGCAACAGTTTTGGTTCCAGTAACTTGCCTGCTGTATAACAGTCTTTTCAGCATATGGTCAAGGGCCATTTACAGTCAAGGACCCAGTTTCTGGCACATAATTAAAGTCCAGATCAGCAAAAACCTAATGTCTGACATGACACTTAGGGACATAACTGAGTGGCAGGTTTAAGGGGTCTTGAGTTAATGACTGGATTCAAAGAGGATAAGGGTCTTTACCAACATAAATGGTTGTATGATTCTACAGCTGTATGTTTCTAACAGATCTATGTCATCTTAGCACATTTCTATGTACATAAAATGTATATGGGTTATTTCTGGAAATGTCCTACTGAAAGTTGAGAAGGGTTTATATTTCATTTTCTCTGACTTTTGGTAAAGTGTGCTTATTTTCTTGAGTAATTTTACTCAATTTCTTCTGGAACATTACGTAAAAGGAAGAAATAAGATAAACTTACTTAATGTAGATATTTTGCAGAATCTTCCAAAGGTTCAGAGATTATTTAAATAATAGTTGCATGTCATTAGAATGGGGTAGCATATAAATAGGGTCATTCTTAACATATATCATTAGGTCTCATTCACTATTGCTTAACTCAACAGTATTTACTACTAAAAAATTCTGCTTTAGCTAGCTTAGTAGACTGAAAAATCCTATCTTCTTGAATATATGGCTTAACTTTGTAATTCATCAATCATTCTCCCAGCTGTTTTCCCCTCCAAAAAATACTCCTTTCATTAAGGATCCATGTTCCAAGCATTTAGATTGATACTAACAAAATCTGGTAAAATAATTGCATGCTTTTTTTGCCAAGGCCTCAGATCCCTGGAGCCCCCCTGGTTTAGAATCAGAAGAGGAAATCTGGAGTGCCAAGAAGAATCATTCATATTACCTAAGACTTCTTGTATAAAAAGAGATATGAAAGAGTGAAAAGGCCATACCTTTTAACTACATTAACTACAATGTACAGTTCATTTCCACAGGACAGTCAGCAGCTTAGAGTGAAAAATAAAACAGTACTGTATATGAAGACACAAACATTATGTAACACCACCATAAAAACTCCATATCTAAAGTACATTTGCTTTCCAGCTACAGTATTGTGAAGAACAATTGCGTTTAAAACCTCATTTTCAAAGCAATATTGTAAACCACATTAAAGATCCAAGCACAATAGCTAGAAATAAGTTTAACTTCTACATTCTAAAATCAAAAACTGTTTTTAAAACAGTTACAAAATTCTCATAAACAGAATGCCATCTGAATGCCATAATTTAAAAAAATTTTATGAAGAAAGTAATCCAACACTGAGTATACTGCATGTAATTCCATTTTTTAAAAAAAGTCTTCTTTAAAATATGACACTATGCTTTGAATGCCTCTGCACTTGGGTTTAACTTGAAGTTCCTGGGCAGCACCAAGTGACTGTTTGCTTAAAACATGTCAACAAAAGCAGGAATGAAATAGGGAATAAAAATTAGCCTGTTCAATTAGTTTGGAAGACTAACAAAAAAAAATACATAATCCTCTCAGAACAATATGCAAACTTCAGAACAGAAATATCTTAGAGGAATTCCATATATAAATTATAGTATAGTTTATTTTTTAATGTTGCACTGCAATGTTGCACTAAATGTTTTTTGGTACATTCAGTGGCAAAAATTCCTTCCTCAGAATGCTTAAAATACATTTCACTTGGAAACACTGTGTCTTAAATTAGTTTCTCAAGAAAATAGTGGCTCAGCTATTCAGCTGGAATGGAGTATATATTCTCTTATGACAGTACTAAAAGGCTGTTCTCCCTCTTCCCCAGTAAGCACCGTATTCAACAGCAGCTCAAAAATACAGTAACTATCTGAAATGTGATATGAGCAGCTATGCTTTTTTTAAGCCAGTCTGCATTTTGTATGGTCTGGCTCAGTTTCAGAAGAGATAGGAGATTACCCACAGAAAGTCAAAAGGATTTCTACTATGATTTAACATGTTCTGTCTATTTTTAAAGGACTGGGGAAAGGGAGTGGAGACAATCCATTCAAGAGTGCTGGTGATACAAATAACGGAAACAATTAAGACTAACAAATGACCCCATATCAAGCCTCACTATGATCATTCATTCGTGCCATGGAGTGAAAAAATGCTAATTAAAATCAGTCAGTACACACGAAGAAAAGGATCTGGGAGAAATTTATGCAAATGTACATCCAGAATCATGTTCTTCATGTGGTATAAAATCACACGGGGAGGATTTGAACAACAGTTTTTGAAAGTTAGTTCAGGGTTTAGTAATGATCATGGTAGAAGAGTTTAGATGATGATGATAGCAGACCAAATGGGTGACAATTTTATTTTATTCTGTATATTGAATATTGTGTGTAAATCTGGTACTTCTCACTACTGAACATGGTACAGCAGAATAAAAAGGTGGCAGTTTTAATCAGAGGTTATGCAGAACATTTGAGTAAGCAGAGACACTTTGATATAGTCATCATACAAAATTCCCTGAGAGATTTCTGCTATAATTTACCTTGAAAAATAGAAAACAGAAATGAAAGGGTGATATGAAACAAAACATGTATTTAAGTTTGGAGAAGTAATAAGGGAATAATTATTGACTGCAGTTTGTTGCTCAAAATTTGAAGGTGTTCAATAAAGTTATGAAGCTGTATAGCAGTATAGCAGGGAACAGAAGGAAGTACATTTTCTATATTTCAAATAATGAAATTCTGGTATTCTTTGCCTTAGGATACTGAAAAATTATAAAAGTGTTCACTTATGAATTAAATAGGTGTGGGTGCCACAGCAGTCATTAAATACGATACTCTAAATGAAACTGATAGTTTACAAATTCCTCACATTGATGGCACAATGTGCCAGTCTATACTTATTTAATTTCTTGTACGTTTTAACCTAAGCATCTTTCATTTCCACAGTGAAAAAAAGGTTCCTGGCATAAACGTAATTGAGAATTGCTGAGGATTCACCATTTTCCTGTTCAATACTGTTTGACTCTACACAGAACAAAGGAATTTGAACCAGAAAGAGAATCTGACGAAAACCTTAGAAAAAGCTGTCTGCTATAAAAACTATATTAAAAACTGTAAAAATCTCACTATATTAAAAATAACCTAGAAAATATGAAAGATGAGTTATTATTCAAAGCAAAATGAGGATTTTTGGGCTTTTACAGCGTTAATTTTGATGGAAAAATATGCATAGTTACAGGTTTTTCAAACACCCTAACAGAGACATTATCTGGTGTGCCCCAGTCATTTGGAAATGGAACAGAATAACTGCTGTTTCAATGTGTTTTTCTAAGATTTTATACACTTCATATGTTTCCTCAAGAGAATTTAAGAGGGTCTAATTTTGTAAAAAATTTAAAAGCGAACAATTGAGTAGCAGTAAGAAAATGATATTGGACTTCTCAGGCTGCTTAGAGATATTCTAAATCTTGGGGTTTGCTGATTTAAATTATCTCCCATTTCTTCTTTGTAGTGAAAAAAAAAAAAAAGCAAAATGCTTTCCAAGATGCACCACGGTCAGGAAAAAAAATGCCCAAAACATAATGGCCCTGTGGTTTGTAATTTTTTTTGCTTGCAGCTATTGTTCTATTTCTTGTCGACACTGCATTTTAAATATGCTAATGATACAACTGTTCTTGAAAACTGCAGAGAAACAGACATCATGAACAGCTAATTGGTGCCTGTGATGAAGTTAGAAACATGTCCTAAACTTTTTTGTTGCCGTTATTAAAAAGTGAGAGGGATTTTTTGCTATTAGGTTGTATCAAATGCTCAGTAGCTGGCAAGATTCCACTCCTGTTCACTTAATTAATGTCTGTAATATACCTGTCACTCATCAAGGTTATCACATAGTTATTGTATTGTAGTTACCATTATATATCACTCAATTTTGTATGCCCTGAGGGCAACTCAGTTCAGGGATTCTGCACATTTTTCTGTCAAGTTTACTTTCAGGTTCATTGCCATTCAAAATATATCAGAACAAAATACAACTCTACTATCAAAGTCCTTTTCCTCTCTGCCAGTTTTGTATTTTCCTGGCTGCTTAACTCCTTATGAAAATGGGTACATAATCACCTTCTGCAGCTGTGCAGCCTGTGAAATTTTTGCCACTTTTCAAAGATTTCTTTGATAGATGTAATGAAAATAATTCCATTTGTGTTATCATTGTGGTACTATCATCCCAATTATCTACTATGCACTGTAGATTTATACAAAATCAAACACCCAAGTCTTCTACTTCCCCTTCTCTTATGACTTTGACTAAAAATAAATGCATGTAGTCTTTTAATACTGAGCTCTTATTTACAGTTAAGAGACTATAGAATCAAATATCCTTTTACACTCTGCTACCCCATTTATTATAATATCTATGACTTCTACAAAGTTTAGCCAATCCTTCCTTTCACCTATTAATACTTCTTTTCCATTCTCCCCACCCCTCCTAAGTTTCCCATGCATAAAAAGAGTGGAGTTCGTACGAGTCTTATGCTTCTGTATCTGCTCTCTTACTGTTACAACCCACTTCAAAATTATGTTCTGATTTCTTAATTAAGAACTAGAGCTTTTGACACCTTGCTTTAAGAGTTACTGGTATAACCCAAAGTTTAGATTTCCATTGGAAAATTACATAGAGATGAAGCCATTCAAGTATGAAACAGCTACCTTGCTGTAGCTCTGTATCATATAAAACGTAAGAGTATATATAACCCTACTAAATTCAGTTCTGGACAGACATAATTTTTTGCATCTGATCCATTTTAAGAATTACT
Source organism: Neodrepanis coruscans (assembly GCA_013400695.1). Classification (NCBI taxonomy): domain Eukaryota; kingdom Metazoa; phylum Chordata; class Aves; order Passeriformes; family Philepittidae; genus Neodrepanis; species Neodrepanis coruscans. The sequence continues at coordinate 11,887 of VYZS01023535.1, forward strand.
TAAAAATCTGATTATATCTTTTTAATCAAAGTGCATGTTTGTATATCACAGGTGATTTAGTTAACTACATATCTGCATAAGAATGCATTACATAAATATGTATCTCTAAGGACATTAAAAAAATTTGAAGGGCAGGATTTAGTTTTAAAGTACTTAAAAAAATCTAATAGAATATGCTGTCATGTATCTTTATATCCATATAACGCAGAACAATTCTATTTAGAATCTTCAAAGTTTACCAAATGAGGCCAGAATTCTTTCTCCCTTTGTGGCATTCAGGGAATGCTACCCTAGGGAAGAAAGATGTTAGATACAATGTCTACTTTGATGGTTGCCCTGACCTATCAAGACAAAAATAGTCTTCTATATTTTTATTTTATGACTTTTTAATCGACTTAATAAAAAACAAGTATTCTATCCTGGGGAGATATTTAATGGCCTGTTTTACTTCAAGAGATGTACCTGATACCTCCTTGGCATGAAGAAGATTCAGAGAGATAAAAGACAAAAAATAGTATTAAACAGAACCTGGAGTTATTCTTGGGAACAAGGAAAAGGTTTCATGACAACTTTTTGAAGGCAAGTGATAGAAAGGGCTGTACATATGAAAGACACGCTCAGGGAGGAAAATTAGGGTGATATTTCTCCATTACCAAGATGCTTAAAGAGGTCAGTAACATTGTTTTATCACTCAGAAACAGCTGCCTTACCTAGTTTAAAGTTTTGTGCTTTCAAATATCTTCTGATCTTTGAAGCACAGTGTGACACAAGAATCTGTCTTTTCCTCAGAAGGCTTTATGAAAATTTTTCTCATTTTGACAAATGCAAAGGCAGGAAAAGTGTGTATGAGAAAGCCCAACTCCAAATTTGGCATGTTAAACAAAAATTACAGATTTTAGATATTCAACTTTTCTGCCATAGAGTCCATTTTTAAGGAATCATTATTCATGAGTTTCAGATAGAAAATATTATTTATATCTTCAGAAAGCAAGCAAAGTCAAATTTCCTGCACAGAGTAACAATAAAAAAAGAAAGGACTAGATATTATATCAAGATTTTAGGAAAGACCATAGAGTGAATCAGCATTGATGTAATTTGGTCCTGTCATTATTTCAGTTTATTCAGAGGATTTTTGATTTAGGATTTTTATGATGCAATTAATAGATTTAATTTTAGGTGGGAGCATATAATACACAAAATGATACTTGATGCTAAGAACAGATTTTTCCTTTTCAGTAATGACATCTTTTAGATAAAAGAGAAATTATTTTGTTTTTAATAGAAGTACCTATGTCTCAAATAAACATATATAGGTGCTTATATACACACATATTTCTACAGATATATATGGAAATGCATATATACATAGACAACATATATTACCGTTGAAGAAAGAAAAAAAAAGATATGTCTAATAAAACCCCTGAATTGTTAGCAGCATTAAAACTGTCACAATTCTGATTTAAAAATATAGATTGATGTTTTTACCTTACAGACAATCTGATGCTGAGTTTTCTAACAGCACAAACACTGCATAACTTTCACTCTGAATACATATCTTTTAATCTACTGAAGAAGCATACACAATTCTCATTTTCAATGCAGGCAAAAGCTCTAGGGCAGCACAGATCATTGTTCCAACTATTATAATTATCTTTCTTTTTCAGGTTGAACAAACCTAATTCTCTAAGCCTTTTCTCACAGGACAGGTGCTCCACCTGTTTGATCATCTTCATGGCTCTTCTCTGGACTCAGTCCAACAGTACTGTGTCTTGTGCTGAGGACCCCCAAAGCTAGATGCAGGTGCTTCAGGTGGAGTCTCACCAAAGCAAACTAGAGCGGCAGAATCACCTCACTTGACCTGCTGGCCACACTGTGGCTTTCTGGGCTCAAAGGCTCAAAGGCACATTGCCAGCTCATGTCCAGGCTCTCATCCATCAGCACCCCCAGGTGCTTCTCAGCAGAGCTGTTCATGATCAATTCACCCTCCAGCCTGTATCAATACTGGGGATTACACCAAATGAGTTGCAGCACCTCGCACTTAGTCTTCTGAAACCTCATGAGATTCCCATGGGCCCACTTCCCAAGCATGTCTAGGTCCCTCTGGATGGCATCCTATATTTTAGGTGTGGCAATTGCACCACTCAGCTTGGTGTCATCAGAAAACTTGCTGAGCATGCACTCAATCCCTTCATCAATGTCATTAATGAATATTTAAATAACACTGGTCCCAATAT
>VYZS01023536.1:18998-39520 GCA_013400695.1 Neodrepanis coruscans
CTTGTTTCTTCAAGTTTTTTTTTTTTGGTTTTGTTTTTTTTTTTTTTTTTTTAATGCTGACATTATTCTCTTTTCTTCTTTCCCTAAGGAGAATATCTACAAAGGACATGTGAAACTGTGATATAAATTGCTATCACGTTTGGGGGAAGTGAAATCACATATTTGGAACCTTGGAGGCTCCAAAAGGTAACACTGTAGGGCAAAAAGCTTCCTATCTTTATTGTTCACTTGCAGAAAAACTCTTCAGTAGGATGGTGAAACAGATCTGAAGAGGTTATTCTTCATAATCTGTTGGTTTAATCTGCAGTGTCAATTCTTGCTTTAGGGGAAGAGCAAGGTACACACTGGGATTGGCCCCAGAGGAAATCCTGGATCAGAAGCCAAACGTATAAACAGAAAAGAAGGCTTACTTTTCTTTAAACAATTTTTTTTCCAGGTCCAGGAATGGACCAATTTTGCATTTGAAAAATAATATTGGGTGAGAAAGTTGAAATAGGTTTTCATTAATGACTCAATTTGTACTCTATTTTACTCTCAGAAAGGTTTTTTTAAAAAATCATGCCATTTTTCTTTCATTAATTTCATTTCTATAATCAAAGTTACTTCTTGTTATAATAAATTTATTAAATTACATTAATATTTTATATAATTATACATATTTTTTACATGTAAAGTAATTGTTTTAATAGTTTTGTCTTCTTTCTCAGAAGAAATCTGAAAAATTTCAGCTTTCTACTCCCTTTTGGAGCCAAGATAACCTTCCAATTGGCATATTTTCCCTGGAAAAGTAATTCTGGTGTATTGGCTAGTTCTAGTCTTCATGATGTGGTTTTGACTATCTGTGTCAAGACAGTAAAGTTCTGGTATTTATAGAATAGCTGATTATTTCAATTGGGAAGTCAGAAAATGTGTAATGATTATGAGTGCCAGGAAAGAAAACAAAACCAAAACATTACTTTCCTTAAAATTAATAAAAACAAGCATTTTTAATGTAATAGAGTTTAATGTAGAAGAGCTACATTTTTGTAAGATAAGAGCTGATGCATTCTGTTTACATCTCATCGTTAATTCAAGAAAACTGAAATTACATGAGTTGTAATTATTTTATTTATTTTTTTAACATTCAGAATTAACTTCACAGTAGAAGGAACACGGAGACTTTATTTTCACTTTGAGTTGTAATTTACTGTAAGACAAAGCCCATGTATAGAAGATAAACTAAGTTAAATGTATACACATAAATGAATGAATAAATAAATAAATATGAGATATCTCATTTATTTTTTATTTCAGCATTGTTTGGAGGCAAAAACCTTATTTTCAGGAGAGGCTGGAAACAGTTGGATGCAAAAGGGAGATTGTACAGTGTGCTTTCACATTTCTGATAGCGTTTACAGAAAACAGTCTGTACCTCAAAAAGATCACCACTATAACAGAAATGTCTTTTGTCTTTGTTTTTATTCATTTCCCCTTCATTAAAAAGAACATGATCTACTCTTCAAAGTGAAGACATATTCATTTTTTCTAATAATAATATGTTTGCCACTCAAAATTAGTCACAGGTCAACACCCAAATATGTCAAACTATTGAAAGTTTTCCTTTTTTTTTTTAATTATGGAAACTGTTCTTGATAAAAAATATATTCATTGTATGATTTAAGAAGAAGCACTTTTCTGTTATAAGCCCTGTACTGTTTTATATAAATTTTAAAATCAACCACTAAAACCATATTTAAAAATAGTAAAGATGGTCACATGATTTGCCACAAATGTTCTAAAAGTACTCTCAAAATATTTAAAAAATATTAAATCAGTATACTGGGTAAAACCACAAGAAATATGAGAATACTTCAGAGCTCCAAATCCAGCTGTTGCAGAATCCGGCTAAGCTCTGGCCTGTAAGAAGCTGAGACCTCACAGTCCTTTCTTCCCTCATCTTTCTCTCCACCTCCATGACTCTTCAACTAGATACAGTCAAAATATCTTAACTTTAAGTCTGCACAGATGAAACTATGGTTGAATGATGATGTTAGATTGAAGGTTGGACTTGATGATTTTAAAGTTCTTTTCCAATCTTAATGATTCCATGGTTCTATTGAAAACTAAGATTCTGGACAGCCTGCTGTAGCTAACCCTTCTTGAGCAGGATCCCCTGCTGTTGAACTAGACAATCTTCAAAGGGCCCTCCAAACACCAGTGATTCTGCAAGTCTGTATTATTGCAGCTCATAAATTTAGGAATGAAATCCTGTCCCCAGTGGTGAAAATAGATTTTTTTTTTCATTGACTTCAAGGGTCTTATCCAGTATGCTAGCTTTTCAGTAATTTTGCAAAGAGGAAAGTATTTTTCAAGCATACTTTTTACTTTTGTTGTCTGGCAAACAATGATGTACTGGTCTGGTTAACTGAAGCAGATAGCCTGACATTTATGGTCTTTAAGTGGAAATAATGCCCCCTTTTCATATACAGGAAACTTAATTCTATCAGTTTTGATAGGCTTTGCTCAAACTAAAAAAAAACATCTTCACTGAAACTCAACATGCTGCCTGAGTAGTGCAAAGAACTCTAAATCCTTTCTTTCAATCCACTGAATTATCTACCAATTTTTCTTGAATTTCTGTTGAGAAATGTAAACTTTTCAAAGTGCATAAATATTAACATCCTAAACCTTCTACTACTGGAAACATTAACAGTCCTTTTTTTTTTTTTTTTTTTCCTTTTTTTTATGCTAAAAAAGGCCACTTGAAAAATAATAATGCACTCACCACTAATAAAAGAACACTGTGTTTTCTTAACACTTCCTGAAACTTCAGGTTAATGACTGACAGAATAAGGCTATGAACCATGCCTTCCCAATACACATCTAAATGCTGCCAGAACCTGACTGCAATCATTGGTAATGACAAACTCCAGCACCTATAATCTTATCAGGTGGAAAAATATCACACCAAAAATCCCTAAGTTGTCACCATCCCTGCAAATAAATGTAAAATGAGAAATCAGACAAGTCTTTATTACATTGCTTTTCAATTCTTTTTAATATAAAAGAGAGGCACAAGGTGCAAATGAAAGCCACCATTTTTATGTAGGCAAAAGATGAAGCCCTTGGAACTAAACTGCTGAAACTACCTCAAAAAATAGTCTCCCTTGACACCGAAATTAGTGAATCTCTGTTCATTTACATTTTAAATACTTCTCAATTAATCAGTCACTTCCACTTCAGAAGTTTATCTCAGTTTATTTTTGTTAAATAATATGTTTCTGGTTTTCCTTCTTCTTTTTAATATTTTATTTGAATATTTAATACCTTGAGAAGCAACCAGAAAAAAAATCTCCCTTTGAAGGAAAATAGATCTGAATTAATAGAACAGCATTGTTCAAGGACAACAAAGAAAAGTCTGTATCCTGCTATTTTGGTTTTTATTTAATAAAATAGAATATTATTTTCTCAGCATAAATAAATTATCTCTATTTTCCTCAGTTTCTGCCTTATAATTACCTCCTTGCAATTTTATGCAGATACAAATTTCTAAATTATCCAGCTTATTTGGATAATGGGAGCCAACTTAATTTGTACTACAGGGGTTCTTCTCTGCATGCAACTGTATTCCCTGGAGGATTTTTAATTTTTTTTTTTTTTCAACCCAACCTTTTAAATAAATACAACAGACCTAGCCAAATGAAAAGGAATTTTTTGTACAAAGTACTGCCACTCAGCTCACTGGAAACTTCATAAATCCTTTCATAATTTTAGATAGCAGTAACTTTTTTTGTGAGTATTTCAAATCTTGTGAGAACATTTCTCTTGAAAATTTGTCTTAATAGATATACAAACCTAGGCTTTTGCAGTAAGGACAAATGGTACCAGTAAAGACACATGCTGTTACAAAAAACTTATACGGAAGTGAGCAGGATCATTATGAAAGACAGTTTAATAGATACCCTCTGTTCTACAACAGTGATAATTTGGTCTCTTGCCTGATTAGCCCCGCAGTTTTCCTTTATGCCCTTAAGCACCTTTTGAAATTCTAGAGTGACTGCCATTCTTATAGACCTCATACAAAATGTGGTCCTTATTTGAAATAATAAATTTATAAAATTGAAAGAACTTTTCTCTAACAACACTTCTTTAAAAAAAAAAAAGATTTTGGAGCGATATAAACTTATTAAAAATAAATTATTACTGAGTTACAATGAATGTGAGTAAATAACTCTCATCCTTTGCCTGTATCTCTTCCATTTCTGATATTTAATCAGTTTTTGTCATGAACAATGAACAATTTGTTAAATTTTACTAGTTTGCACTTGTTGGAACAAAAATGGGGCAAAGGGGAAGAACAGGAGAAAGAAACTTTTTTTATAAATTTCAACCCTGTTATTTCTGAACTTCCATAAGAAGTACACAAAGAAGAATCCATTTTTTTTTTCACTCTGATGGGTTGTATTTTTTTTTTAGTGTTTGCCATTTAAAAATAGAAAATACCAGAGATGTTATACATTTAGGCATTAGTGCTTCTCTTACTAAAATTTTGTCAGCATTAACTTTCTGATTTGACATGCTATTTGATTTGATGTAGAAGATCGTATGTTTAAGTGCTTGATGGCAAGTGAGTCCATGGTATATACTGTCATCATCTTTTTTTTTTTGTAGCTAAATTTTTTTTCCCCAAATGTACTACAATGTACTATTCAGTGAGATTTTTACTGATAGTATTATCTAGAGTCTGAATGGATACTTAGTCTCAGCAGCACCAGAAAGGTGCTTGTGTGCTGTACACATCAATAACTCTGCTTTGCTTTTCCTTCTTATATAATTAACTTCTATATATCATTTTTGAAAACAGCAAATGTGTAGGAAACCTAAGAAGGATCTTAAGACTTCTTGTCTCCTCTTCCACTCTTTCCCTTCATTTAAAGTCCCATAATGTTTGGACTATTTTATTCCGTGCCTACATTTCAGTTTTTCTTTTCTTCAGCGTTGTGTATCTTTTTTGCATACTGTGGCTCTTGAGTGATTATAATATTGGTTGTTCAGGTCTTTCTTAATACTACTGCCAGCACAAAACATCTCGAGGTGAATCCTGATATTTCCAACAACTCATTTGTCCATCCAAAGATATGAGACCCTCATCTTGTTGCCACCTTAGGTGTTAATATCATAAAATATTTTAATTGTAATGTAAGGAATTAATAGCCTCACTAACTTGCAATCTTGTGTTCAATCAAACAAAAGCAGCATCTCTGTGGTCAAATAATATTTTTCTTCAGCATCTCAGAACTATCTTTATTCATCTGATTTCTGAAATAATTGATTGCAAAATTCCGTGGCTCAGGTGACTTTTACAACACATCCTCTTCCTACCACAAAATTATTTCTATTTTCTTCAGCTTTTATCTGGAATAGTTTCCATCTCCATGGAAGGCCTATTTTCCTTATTTAGTAGACAAAGTTCTTTTTAGCTTATATAAGTATATTACGGACCTTATTGAAGTCCACTAGAAAATCTTCAGTTAAAATTATGAACTTTTCTGAATCATAACTGCTTTTCACACATAATTACCTTTCATAAGCATGAAAAATAAAACTCAAAGCATGTGTTATTTTAAAAATAGCATTCATGAACACTGCAGCAAATCCTTCAAAAACATGTATTTTAAGAACTTAACATTAAAAGCACAGTTTCTCTTTACTCTGTATGGTTGTTTTTATTCTGATCAACTGTACTAACTGACATATTCTCCGATCAAGCAGGCAATTTCTTTAAGTGTGGCTGCTTTGCCCAATGCCTAGGAGACAGTGTCTTAGTACAGGATGAATCAATGTGCAAACCCAGCTTAGGCAAGGAAAAGATATTCTGCATGTCCTGATTTAGAGATAGCCTAAACATACTGGAAGAACATAGAACAGAGAATAGAATATGTTGGGAGAAAATTCTGTACATGAGAATTCTATATATAGTAAAATGTTTCACCATGGAGCATATATGGTACGTAATATAATTAATTCCTTATTTTCCTAAAATAAGTAAAACAAATCAAACGAGTATACTAACAAATATTTTCAAATTTTCTACAAAATAGAAAAATCAAGAATTTGAGCAAAACTGAAGAGATATTTCTAGGAAAAAGAAAAAAAAGTTGCAACTATTAAAAAAGGAAATGTTACAGGAAATAAACCTGTGATGAATTGGGATTAATGTTGAAACAGGTAAAACTAGAGCAATGAAAAGAGTTAATTTAGCAAAATGATGTCAGCTTTTGTAGGTGTTTTTTTGCTTAGTCATCTTGATGTTTTTCAAACATTTCTCAGTGGACAGTTCTTAATAAAAACTCAATAAAAACTTAATAAAAACTGGCTATATTCAAATGTGTGAAATTAGAATAGTTGTAAGTAAATTCCTTTTATATATTTCAAAAGAATTAGAATCCTTGTGTACTGTCACAGTGACATGTGCGGGGGTTCAGAGAGTGGTGGTAGTGGGCATTGTTAAACAAAGAAGAAGTGTAAGAAGTTCAAGGAACCTGGTAGCGCATGTGTTTGTTGTTTACCTGCTTGCTCCTCTCTGTCTTATTTTAAAGTTCCCTTGATATTACACTGACAAATCAAGGAGAGAACACTCTCTCTTAGAAGCTGAAAATACCCTTAAATTGGTGACTCATTACTCAGAAGAATGTAAAGCTGAATATAAGATATAGTTTTCTGAGAAGGAAAAGAACCGACTTGAAATTTTGCTTCTATTAAGTTGCTTTCTTTCCTCTGTTGTTTATACCATGTTTCTACTATTATGTACGTTGCTGGAATACTTTTTTATATTTGTCAGCTACTCAGGTTTTCCTGTATTGTGTTCCAATTTTCCTTTCATGATTGGTCACTAGATCTACCCTCTTAAAATTATTTCTTTTATTGATTATTCTAGCTCAAATTATAGCATTGGACAAATGTGGATTTTTTCTGTTAAGATTACCTGCAAATAATATCTTCTCCATTCCCTAGAATCATAGATTTTTCTCACCTATCGTCATTAATCACAATTACTGGTTTCTATTGACTGATTCTCTACCATTTAAAAGGTGAAACCAAATGGGTATTGGTTTTGGATTTGTTTCTTCTAAAACCAACCTATTTAAAGAGCCTATACAGCTGCAAGATCAAATGTAAAATATTAGTCAGGTGACATCTATTTTTAAAATCAAATATATTGTTGAATCCTTAAAAGTAAGAAATGAATACAAATTTTCATAATAAATTATTCTTTTCTCTTCTGTTCTATTTTTCTGTTATTCTTTTTAGACTTACATGTTCCAAAACAAAGTGTTCCAGGTAAAAAAATTCTTTAAATATGTATCACAAATTATAGCTTATTTAAATAGGTTACTTTATTGTAACTGCACAAAGAGAGTTTATTAAATATTAATTTTCTTCTATCTGCACTGATATTAGTAATTTAAGTTTGGCTATAGTGTAATAAATTACAGTGAAACATGCTGTGAGAAAGTGAACCTAGCACATTAATTCAATCTATTTTAGCTACTCCTGCTGTCTTCAAAATCATTTCTAGGGTTACATGGCATTTGTCAAAGATTTCTAAAAGAAAACATCCTGTGCTGCTGATTCTTCTCTAAATAAGGCTAGCATTTTTATTTTGTCTTGAACTACCTAGTTTGAGAGTTCTATATCTGTAAACATTTCTCCTTCAGTAAAAGATACTTAAAACATTGTAATCAATTGACATTTTCTGTAGACAAAATGCATGGTAACTGCTTGTAAAACAGGTACAAGAAACATGTAAATCTTTATAAGTAGCTAGGACAACTTGACATGTCCCATCTGAGATATCAAAGTACTCAGTTCCTTTTCTCTGTTTCAGGAGACATACTGACAGAATCCACCATGGTTTTAAGAGCTGTAAGAATTTAGTTCCAGGCTGACATGAATATAAATTGTTACCTGTAATATCAAGAAGGCAGGAAGGAAAGGATTGTAACTGTAATCTCTTAATTATGAACACACACCAGGTTTGATCCTGCATTTGATACAGCTCATGTGTGGTCCCAAGTAGTACAAACCTTTAATATGAAGATTCAACTTTGGATACATGAATGCAGTTGGCATCTTATATAGATTGTTTTTGTGAGAAATACATTCTTTTTAATCATCATTTGAGAGAAAATAATACAAGCTGCTATGAGACTCCAATAAGAAGCATCACCAGAGCTTGAAAATATACCATGACTATGGCTCACTTTTATCTTACATAAATCTGCACTGTTGCCCAAAGGAGTTATCTCTGCCTCCTTCACTTGCTTCCTCCCTTATGCCAGAACAAGGGCTTATGAGTGTAATTGGCAAGCTGTTTCTAAAGCCCTAGACTCTGTACAAAAAAGTCATGTAGCAGTCACCATCACCAAGATCCACAGTGGAATGTTGCTCTTTTGTCTTTTATTTCAGAAACATTGAAACTCCAGTCTCCAAAGTCATGTTGCTGCTGCCTATTTAATAGAAAATAAATAGAATTTATTTTTCTTTCTGAAGGTTTATTTGTTTTTATATATATATTTTGCATATATATATTTATTATTGGGTTTGGCAGGATTATTTGCTAGCTTGATAGCAATACTCAGAATTCAATTCACGATGAACTCTACAAATGTGACTATGACTATAAGAAATCACAGCATAAACTAGGTCAAAAGTTACTTCTTGACCACCAAGTCTATTCCCTTTCAAAGCAATGCTAACTTCAAAGTTAGCTTGGGTAATTTAAGATTGTCTGCAGCTGAACTATATAAAACTTCAAGGATTGAGATTTCATTTCTTGGTTCCTGTCCCAGTCCGTAACCACTCTAACCATGGTGTTTATTTTTTGGCTTATTGTGGTGGGTTGACCCTGGATGCCAAGTGCCTAAGAAAGCCATTCAGTTATTCTCCCTACTCAGCTAGACAGGGGAGAAGAAATATAATGAAAGGCTCATGGGTCAAGATAAGGGTAGGGAGAGATCACTCACCAGTTGGTGTCATGGGCAAAACAGACACACTTACTAAAACTACCTGAAAGAAGCTTGTAGCGAGGTACAGGTCAGTCATGTCTTTCTATTAACAAGAGATAGAACAAGAAGACATGGGCTAAGGTTGTGCCAGGGGAGGTTTAGTTTGAATATTAGGAAAGATAATAACAAAAAGGGTTGTCTAACGTTGGAACAGGCAGCCAGAAGAAGTGGTGGAGACACTATCCCTGGAGGTATCTAAAAGACATCTAGATGGGTCACTTGTGGACATGGTTTAGTGATGGACTTGGAAATGCTGGGTTAATGGTTGGCCTTGATGACCCAAAAGGTCTTTTCCAACTTGAACTACGAGTCTATGAGGGGGAAAAAATATTTTAATTTACGACTAATCAAACCAGAGTAGTACAATGAGAAATAAACCTAAATTTTAAAACACCTTCCCCCCACATCTTTCTTTGTCCCAGGCTCAACTTTATTAACAATTCTCTACTTCCTCCTCTGAGAGGAACACAGAAAAAGGAAATGGAAGTTGTGCTCAGTTTGTCACACATTGTCTCTGCTGCTCTTTCCTCCTTACAAGGAGGACTCCTCACACTCTCCCCCTGCTCCAGCATGGGATCCCTCCCATTGGAGGCAGTCCCCCACGGACTTTTCCAGCATGGATCGTTCCCATGAGACGAAGTTTTTCACAAACTGCTCCAGCAGATCACTCCTAAGTGGATTCTCTTCAAGGTGACAAGACCTGACAGCAAACCTGCTCTAGCAAGGGCTCTTCTCTCCATGGGGCCACAGAGCCTGCCAGGATCTTACTCCAGTGCAGACTTTCTACATGATCAAAGCCTCCTTCGGGCATCAATTTGATCCATTGTTAGGGTCCTCCACAGGCTGCAAATGGGTATCTGCTCTGTTGTGGAACACCATAGGCTTCAGGGGAACAACCTGCTTTACCGTGGTCTTCCCCACAGGCTGCTGTGGAATCTGTGCTTTAGCACCTGGAGTATCTCCTTCCCTTCCTTCTGCACTGACTTTGGTGTTTGCAAAGCTCTTTCTCTCACTTGTCTCTCCAGATGCAGCTTGTTGCACAGATTTTTTTCCCCTTCTTAAATGTGCCCACACAGAGGCACCACCCCTGATTCAACTTCGGCCAGCAGCTGGTCTGATCCAGATCTGCTGGCATAGCCCCATTGTACACAGAAGCCTCAGACAGCCCCCCACAGAAGTTGGAATTTACCTTTTTACAACTGTAATGGTTTGGGTTAAAACCACAGAGGAAGACAAAGAAAAAATAACTCTTTCTCCTACGCCTACATGCTGGCTGGGAGGAGTAGCCAGGTTACCAAGGCTTTTTTTCCCATCAGCCCGGGAGACCCAGAAGGAATGCTGGGAAAGGGGGTGGGACTATAGCTCGGCCTGGGAGAGCACGTTGTCTCCTCTTTTTTTCCCGGGAACTCTAAGCTGAAGGCATCTCTTCTCAAAACGGCTTTTTGAGGACCTTCCCTTCCCCTCCGGACCTTCTGCTGCCTGCTGTGTCTTCCTCCACGGAGTTTTGTCCTGAGTTTCCCACGGCTTTTCACCTTCCTCAGCCTAGAGTCATCGAGAGGACTTCTCCACAGACACACTGCGTCTGGAAAAGGAGTGCCGCTTCATTTTCACAGATACATTTTATTTTATTCTTTTCTGGGAGGTTTTGCCGTTGCTAGCCTCTGGGTTGTTAGTTTGTTTCCTTTTTTTTTNTCTCAGGGCACCCTTCTGGAGCAAGCCGCCTCCTGATTGGATAATGGTGCTGGATACCTCCTCCTCCCTGAGACTTCACCATGAGGCAACACCAAAATGCCCCATGGCCATGGCCTGCCAGGAGGGGGAGCTGCTACCTCTGCCCCCATCAGCGCCACGGGGCACTCTGAGGTCCTGGGGCCACCCGTGGCACCACACTCTGCCATCCTGAGTCCGCTCTGTGTGGCAGCACCGGCCCAGACTGACCTCACCCCCTGCGCCAGTCGCGGCCACAGGGGGTGGCCCCACCCACTGCAAAGGCTGCCACCACCTGCAGGGGCAGGCAGAACGGCCAGGTGCAGCTACTGGCTTCATGAATGACAGAGGCTGCGGGTGTCTCCGGCTGGTGCCGCATTCGCGCATGCAGGCAGGCAGGGACCGGCAGGACCCACTACGCACACACGGTGACAGCAGAAACCGGTGGGGCCACACAGGCGCCGCACCACTGGAGACCAGCTTGCGTGTGCAGGGTATGGCGGGAGTTGCCGCTACCCCAGTGCTGCCTGTGCCTGGCGTACTCCTAGGATCTGCAGGTGAGCCGTGGCTGCTTGCCTGGGGCTCGTCAGTGAGGTGCAGAGCGGCTGCCAGTGAGCACTGCCCGAGCAGCACTGCCCAAGCGGCTCTCTGACGTTGCAGCATCACTGCTGCAACTGGGAGCCATGGCCGCCTCACATGCACTGGGCTCAGGCTGCTCCGTGCGGGCAGAGCTGCACTCACTCGGCTCCTGCAGGGCCACAGGGGACTGGCTCGTGTTTTCCCCTGGCCCAGGTCCATGTTTGCAAGGCACCAGAGCCTGTCCGCTTTGCTTTTTGTTACAAAAGACAAAAAAGGTTTGAAAGCACAAGGCCCCCTCCCTCTCCCATATAAAACTGCTGAAAACCAAACCCCCCTCCCTCTCCCTTTCCAACCGAAGAAACCCGTTGAAAGATAATCCCTCTCTCCTGCACAGAAAAGGGAGAAAGTGAAAAACGTTTTAAAAAAGATACCATATTTCACCCCACAACAACAACTGATGTATTAAGTCTGTTACTTTCTTCTTTGTAGCAACTCATTAAGGTAGTTGAAAACAGCAATCCAATCCTCCCCTGCTTAGTTATATCTCCTCCGCACAAAACAATTCCATTTCCCTTTTCCTCTCCTCATCTATCACATGCTCCAATCCCCTAACCACCTCAGCAGTATAGTACTAATATCATTGTAAAAGTAAAAATGGTCAAAGAAGAAAAAGGAAACATAAATAGCCAAAGTGATCAAGGTAGCACTAGGCACATATATTTGGTTGTAATGAAGAACTACTAATGTAGTATTTTTCTGGAAAAAAATTGGCTCTGTCACTTTGAACCTTTTTCTGAAGGCAATAAACCATGAAGAACTCAGTCATTAACACTCAGATTTTGGGCAGCATGCTGTCTCTCCTTCACTGAAATGCATTGAGCCCCCAAATTTGATATAAAGAGCTCACTATTGTCTCCAGGAAAATTATGTGGAGCTCATATTCCTTGAAAGAATAGGAAGTTGTGATTTTCCTATTCATGTTGTCATTATACATTATAATAACTGCATTTCAAAATAAAAGAACTGGAACTGTTTCATCTGCTTCTTACTTTTTAAATACACAGTTTTCTGGAAGGAAGCAGTGACATAAAAATAAGAAGCTGATGAGGAAGAAAGCAAAAGCCTTTCTATACAGGAGACCTAGAAGGTAAAACTGACTACTTTTCACTGTGAAAATTCTCACTTTAATAAAAAAGCAAAAACCAAAATCTGCCCTCCCAACCCCATGGCTCAAGAAACAAGCATCAAATGTACCTTTCCCACATTATTTGGCTTATTGCCTAAATTAATGGTTTTTTTCCTACAGATGTAATTGCAAATGAAAACTAATTATTTCTTAGTATTATGTTCACAGACCCATGGCTGTGTTTTGAGATCAGGTCACAGCAAGACAATGAGTGATGAAAGCTATCAAGAATCCAATGCTAATATTAAAAACAGCAAAGAAAAATGTAGCCCTTTTAAAAAATGAGGGGTTTAGATACTCTATTTAATGTTTTCTGAAATATATTAAATATGAAAAAGGACATTAATTCACCAAAGAAAACTTGCAATAATGCAAGTATTAGCTTCACATATTATTAAAATTTTTGGAAGTGTAGAGTTTCATTCTTACTAATTCTAGATGAATGCACATAGCCCATAGAGGTAAGCCATGACTTAGTGTTCAGCTATGCTGCATTATTCTGTATGATCAATATATTATTAAAAGGCAATAAGAACCACGACTTCATCACTGGAATTTTAGCAGCAGCCACTGCAGATTGTGCCATTTGGACATATTTGTGTTCTATGCTTTTTAGAGACAATTTTGTTTACTTTAAAGGTTATTTTTGAGTGGATTCGTTATGATGAAGAGTTTTCTTTGAGCAAATATTTCAAAACCTAATCAAACCATTAAGTTTTAAAAATGTTCACAGAAGTAGGATCTAAGTGTGATCATCCTGATTATTCAAAGGATAAAACTAATAATCATAGATTCAGGATTAAGATTTTATTTGATTTTCAATCTATTGCAAATATAGATCAACTCTATTTGTATCAATAGGACATCACTGAAACAGAGGAAATAAATGTCAAATGCTTTGGAAAATGTTATAAAGTACAGTTCATTCAATATTTTTGTTATTTGTGGGATTTAGATGCATTACCAAAAATCACAAAAGCTAGGACATGCATGTTTTCATCTAGAGAGGCCCTGATTTAGAGCAAGGGGAATTTTGCTTGGGTAATTAAGTCAGATCTCAACTCTTAGTTTTCTAAAATAGATCTGCTTATTTGAATTTTGGGCAAAATATTTTTTTTTTCTTAGAAGTTAGCAGGTTTGTATAACATGCAGCATAATAAGTTTGAATTCTGTGGCAAAGTAGAACATTTTTTTCCTAGATATCTAGATTTTCTACTGTTTCATGATTTTAGCACCTTTCTCTTCCAACAAATATTTACATTTATGAGAACACACAGTCACACTGAATGCTCAGTCACAGTACATTGATCATAGATCATATTATTTCCTTCCCTCTGGTCACTGGCAGAAAAATGCAAACTGAATGCAAGGCAAGCCACGCCACTGCCTCTATCAGTTTCCAGGTGTTGCACCACGGGCTATGACATTGCTAGTCCTCTATCCCTCTTTTTAGCAACTTCTTCTAGTCAGTAGGGTTTATAAAATGTTAAGTATATCATAGAAAATGGTAGCAATTCCCTACTTTCTACTGCAGTTTCTCCTTTTTTTTTTTTTTGTCACTGAATCAGTTGTAAAGAAAATTGACTTCAAGAACCGATGGAGACCTCATGGATGTTACCTGAATCTTTTTCCACTGACCACCATTAGGTATTGAATATCAGTAAGGACTGATCAATGAATTATTGAGAGCTTCTTAAACCATCCTGACAAAATATATTTTCATTCAGTCAGGATGCAATCTTGATGGAAGATATCATTTTCTGTCAGTTTGATGTAAAAGGGTCTGGGTTTTTTTCAACACAAATAAAGAAATTCACTCATAGGACTTGACCTGAATGCAGCTAGGAATATTGATTTCAGTTTACTAATAGCTTTTTGACCAAAACTCAATATGAAAACACTACAAAAACAAGGTTTTTGAAAACACTGCAAAAGCAAGGGGTTTTGTTTTGGTTTGGGGTTATTTTGCTTTTTTTTTGCCCCTCTGGCATTTATACACTGTGAGAAATAAACAGCTGGGGTAAACAGCAGGCTTTTCAATATGTTTTATTTATTTATACACAGAACTTTAAGCATATGTCATATTGATTGCATTTACATCTTAATATATGTTGTTTCCTATAGCTGTGCAAATTCATCAAAATTGTCTGAATATCTACTGAATGTTAAGGCAGGAACAGCTTACCAAACTTTTTTTCCCCATCTGGTTCTTATCCCGCAGGCTCAGCTTTTCTGCATAAAGCACTCTGAGAAGGAAATATATGTTTTAAAATGTAATAGTCTGCCTCTGAAAAAAAGATGGTTCCTTTTCTCACTCCAAAGGAAAGAAGAAATAGACATGAGAATTTAGTTTGTTCCAGCCATGAGGACAAAAATAATAGAAGGGAAGCATCCACAGGGAGAAAAAAGTAAGAGGATTACATCTAGATTAAATTAAATATATTAAAAATGTGGGTTTGCATTTCACTTGTATGGTTCTATTGTAAATTTATATATATTCAACACAGTTACTGATGCAAAAAATCTATTCCTTGGGTTTATCATGTTTGGTCTTTGCCCTTCACTGAGTGGTGTCTAAGATTTGGGGCTATCTGCTATATGAGTCCATAGTTAGAGAAATAATATCAGGAAAAATTATACAGGGCTTTTCCTGGTAAGTAGGATTGTAGTCAATCCATGCATAATTCACTCGTGGCTCCCAGGGCAGTTACCTGTTCTAATGAAGCTACCTCCCTCAACATGGAAAACTGTCTACCCATCAAAACTACTAATTAAAAAGTACTAATTTCTCTGATCTTGGACATTGTCACAGGGTCGTCTGTTTGATTTGTTGGGCCTAAGTCAAGCCCGTTCCATATCTACCCAGATACAATAAATTTCAATTAAAAATGCAGAAATTCAAGAAAGCAGACATTTTTCATGTTCAGATCAAAATGCATCCAAATCCTGTGTTGTACTGATTTTTTTTGCTCTAGAATATTCATGGAGATCTACTTTTTATGTATTGTGCTGAACAGTGGGTGGAAATGTATGCTCCATTTAGTGGGATGTCTATGAAGATGGAAAAAAGACGACCCTCTGCATTAAAGGACTCTGATGTTTAAGTAGACATACTTGAAATATACTTTACATAGCAGCATAATACTCTGTGCTATTCGTTATCTTGCATAAGCACCATAACAGTAACGGCCCACTTACTGCTACAGATCGTGGGCAGAAAATAGTCAGAAAAATAGAGCCAGTGAGTAGCATTGTAACCATAGCAACAATTGTCTGGTATCTCACACATGTATGGAATGAGAAGACATATGCCTTTGCACTCAGGGGGTTACAGTGTCCAAATACCAGTGACTCACCTTCTTTTCCCCAGCACACAGAGGAGTGTAGTGTTCTTAGTACAGCAGCTTTTTGAAAACATGCAAATTCTGTCATGTGTCTTTAGTTCTAAAAACACCTTGATTTCTGAATTTGTGGCACAGTTTTCTCTGTCTTCAGTAGCAATTTCAAGAGTACTTACCTTTTACATTAGTCACTAAAGGACTTATTGGTCATTTCAATATGGTTTAAAAAAAAAAAGAGGAAACCCACAGAAAAAAATTTTCACTTGATTACATGGTTGGCACTTGTAGTTTTCTGCCTTGGGCAGTGGTATCCAAAATTATATGTTTAGCTTGTTAAACTCTCCCAAGCTCAGTGGGAAAGTTGAAAACAAAGATGACAATGGCAAGACAATTAGTAACCTGGAAGACTATTTTTACTGTTCCAAAATCATTCTTTGTTCTCTACCTCATGTTCAATTCTGCAAATAATAAAAAGAAAGAACTCTGGTTTCAAAATCACCTAGTAAAGTACACAACAAAATGCCATCAGCTAGAGGAAAGATACTGAATTTACTCTGAGTCCTATAATGATGTAGATGAATGGAATTCTTCCACTGATATGAAAGAATACATATAAATTCAGGCATATTATGAAAATACATGTTTGATATAGTTCAGTGTCATCAGAAGGAAATTGAATTTGACTTCTCTAATGAAAGTTGGCTAGTATGCACCCATTTAATAGAAACCAGAAGATATTACTGGATCCAGTAAAGCTGGAGAAGTAGGCAAAATGCTGGCATGTGAAATTTTTTGTTCATAAATGCAAGAAAGCATCCAGTAGAGAGGAAATAAATGACATTCACATATTGAATTTGAAATATATGAAAAGAATTATCAGTGTTCCTGTCTATATTGCTCAGCAAAAAAAAAATCTCTTGCTCTACAGTGGTAGAAATGGACCACAGAAGGATTAAAGAATAATAGATAAAACCTAAAATGAAGAATAAATAAATTAATAGGTCTGAATATAGTTTACATATTTTTTAGCACAGAAAACAATAACATATTCCCATTTGGAATACTGTGTTTTGTTGTGGACCTTAAAATATATGTATTCAAATAATAGAAATAAACATGACTGTATTAGAGGCTTGATAAGGACTGCCATACTAAAAGCAAATAGGATGACTGAATAATTTGATTTGAAATACGAAAGGGAAGAGACAAGCAAAGAAATAGACTATTTCAAGAATATAAATGGAATATATGCATAATAAAACATTTCAGTGAAGTTCATCCTTTAGAACTTTTTTTTTTTTTTTAAATGTGTGCCTGTGGCACATAATTATTTTGTGGAACTTGCTACCAAAAGATTTCATTAAACCAACAAAATTTAATAGCATAGCTGTACCACTGAAAAACATGCTATGGCTTTTTTTTAGAATTTCTGTAGTTATACAACACTGAGTGAAATCTAAATTCCATGAATTCTTATGATTCAAGTTGTGCCTTGCCTTCTGATTGTCAGAGAAGCAACTTCAACTAAGCATAAATTCAGCTATAGCCACCAATTGTGAATTTTACTGTGCCTTTTCCAGAAGTGAGTCCAGTGGTCTGTAAAAATACATGGAACAATGAAAGCCAACAGTCACACCAAATGGCAATTGCTACTATGTGTTATTTTAATTTTCTTATTAATTATTATTACTAATTTCTAATCATATTCTTATTAATTAATAGATCTAGGTAAATTATATCCTTTCAAACTTTATTTTTAATTTAAAACTACACTTTTGTTGATATCCAGATGCTAAATAAAGTCAGCCTTATCTGTGCATTTAGACAAAACAAAAGCCAAGATAAAATTGACTTTGGTTTTCAGCATTAATTACACTTCACTGTTATTATAATACTTTTACAATTGTTTGATGCAAAAATAGTCTGAAAAAAACAATCAACCAACCAACCAACCAACCAACCAAAAAAACCCAACAACCCCACACCCAAATGACATTTTTTCAATTGCCAGAAGAAGTTATTTAACATTTAACATGGCAAATGTTTTTAGTACATATTTATTGCCATTTCTTGCTGCACACTTACCAAGCCACACTGTAGGATGAACACCATAGATGATATTACTAGGAGTAAGCAAGGAGTTTCTCAAGTATTTTTGTCATAAGAACGTTTAGATATATATGCAGCCTTTTTCAACTTTTGGTCCCCAAAGAAAGTCATTCCTTCTTGTGTCTATGGCATAGATTAGTGAAAAATACTTCTTTGGCTAAGCAGCCTGTAAAGATTCTACAGGAATGATTCAACAGTAGCTAGAAAGTAAATAAGTTTCTTCAGAGGCATGAAAAATAGTGTGATCATACCTTGATTTATTTTGTAGAATTTTAATAGGGGAATCCATACAAATCCCAGAAGTACCTCACTGTTTTAATTATTTAATTATTATTTGAGATATGAAACTGATGCTTTTTTTTGTAACCTTCCCTTCCTGGATATCACTTTGAAACATATGCTAAATGACCACCTTGCAATTAGGTGAAATGATTAAGAAGACAGCCAGATGGCTGTTTAATCTAAATTAATAATATTAGAAGAATTATCTTAAAAGCATGTTTAGTAATGCTTATAGATTTTTTTTTAATTATGCTATTTTGAAGTCTGACTGTATCCTTTTGGTGTTGATGGATATTCAGTGCACCAGGAGAGGGTTAATAATAATATATCTGTAGTAGCTTCTGTTTGATACGAATTTTTTTTTTCCTTTTTGACTCTTGAAATGGCAGTGGAAAGGCACAACTCTTGGAAAAATGAGTATATTAATAAATTAGTTTAGAAAGTTAACAAGAAAAGTTTATCTCCTTGAGCATGTCAGAGTAATAAATATTCTTTTTTTCAGTGGCAAGGAAACATTAGTCACATTAAGAACACAGTAGTCACAAGAACATTGTAGAGCTATCCGCCCTACAGGTTGAAAAAAATCATTATTCATACTGTATGTAGCATCATGAGGCTTGCCTCAAAATTAGGAAGTTAAAAAATTGTTTTCAAGTATCTGTCAAGGTTTTTTTGATTTGATTTGGTATGTTTGTATTCTCTTTTTTTTTATGGAGGCAATAATTTTGTATGGATGTTTAACTATTAAAAAATTATTAAACTCATCCTTAAGTAGTCCCATATAGATATGTTTTCAGCACCATTTTCATTACTTAGTTTACTCTTCCTTAACCTGTGGACTTGCTGCTGTTGTATTTCTTTCAATGTTGCTCATGGTTACTCAAGAACCAAAAGGGCTGGTTACTCAAGAACCAAAAGTTTCCTGACACATTCCTTTGTCCAGGAAGATTTTGAGAACTTTCTAACTGTATCTGGGATTTCCAAAGATGCAGCTGAGAAATTCACAGCAACTTCAGACAACCTGCAACTTTTCTGGAAATGACAAATATGAATCTGATTGATGTAATTACCTATTATACAACCAACATACAATTTCTCTGTACATTTGCAGTATGATCAGCATTTCCTGAACAAAGTATCAGAGCTGACATTCATTAATAAGATCTACAGGTATGTGTGTCTAAATCAGTCAGAACATCTTCATTATTACACACATTCATCTCTATCTGCTAATGTATTCTAAAATATTTTATCACTTTTTTACTGTTATACTTTCTTGAAGTCAGTTTCCCTCTCTGACCTACCAAAACCACAGCTTTGTCCTAATATGTAACTGGAAGCCTGAACCTGTAGAGCAGAAATTGTCATTGTTAATCAGACTGTGGTTTAATATGCTTTAGGTGAAGGAAATAAACCTTCTCTATGCAGCTTGATTGCTGGTACTGACATCACCACTTTTATGACTTTCACTGCTTTGGAAACAAATTGACATTCAGTTCAGAAATAACTCTGTTTGCTCAGCCAAACTGCCTTCAATGCTCTCTCTGTGAGCTGACAGCTGGCTCGCAACAGATGATGATGAGTAATCAGCTGATCATGTCTGAAAACAGAACTGTGCACCTGGAACCATCTTAAATTCACATTTCTATTACATTTGGAATAGCTATGAAGGCCTCAAGAATTGATATAATATCATTACATCTCTGTTCAGAATTAGCTTTTGCAAAATTGGTTATTTCAAGATGAATTTACACAGCTGAGTTCACCGGTACACATGCAGGAAACTTTTCTCTAGTTCTGCAAATTGAATCATTTACTCCATTTTCAACATCCATAGACTTTTTGTCCAGAAAAAGTTTCATCAGACTGAATTAAGATAGTTATAATCAGAAATTAATATCTCTACATTCAAATAAAAAGGCCTCCTGTAGGCTTGGGTCACCAACCCGATCTTTTTGTTTTTAGGATTTTTCATCTTCTCTCACCATGTCCTCCATAATTACAAATCTTGTTGATATTGGTATAAATATTTATGTCTTAGCCACAGAAATACTCATGTTGAATACATTTTCATACGAAAATTGAGACATTATTAGCTGATTTTTTTTTCTTTTTGACACATCGTATGTCAAATGGAATAACAAGCTTTTCATTTCGTGAGACTTGCTCAATGTTAGTGGTTATATTGCTGCATCTTATGTCTAGTCACACATTTAGGAGAAGTAACAAACATCAACAATTAGCTAAAGATTGATGCTGTAAGGGGGATGC